>RJWT010026116.1:0-15923 GCA_004365215.1 Cuniculus paca | reverse complement strand
AAAAAAAAAAAAAAAAAATCTAAATTGGCAAGAGAATTAACGGCCACAATTTTGTGTTAATATTTCCTTCTCTACAGGCGGATCGTTGTGGGTTCGAGACCAGCCTGGGCTACAAAGTGAGCTCAAGGCCAGCCTGAACGGCATAGTGAGACCCTGTCTCAAAAACAGGGCTGGGGATCTAGCTCAGCGGTCTAAGCGCCTGCCTGATAAGCGCAAGGTCGTGAGTTCAATCCCCCGTGCTAGGAAAAAAAAAAAAATTTTTTCCTTCTCTACACAAAATGAAATACTTTCTCATTTTATTATTTCTGAAATTGGACTGTATTCAATCAATCATTTAATGAATCTCTAAAGCAATGATGGGTCTTACAACTGAAAACTAGGAATCAAGAATATACGTGAGATAGAATATCACATGAAATTCAGGTACAGTTGGATAAACAGAATGAAAAATAATTCCAAGAGGACAGCAGACATATTTTTAAGATAAGATTAAGATCAAGTAGCACAGAATTCATTTTAAGGACCTCATTCTCTAAAATACAACCATAAATCAACTCAAAACATGTATGTACATACGTACATGTCCTCGAGTTTTTCGGGAAAAGGCAGGGCATAAAAATTCTGAGTCACAGTAAAACTAATGCTAAAGCTAACAAAAATGGAAAAATCATCACAGAAGAGCAAAAAAGAGGCAAAAAGTAAAAGAGCACTGAGAATCTTTTCATTAAATATATGGGGAGTCAACAGGTAATGTATAAAGTTGATAAAATCACTAAGTTAAAACTGAAGTACATTACTCAGGTTATAAAGTAACTGACAGAAGTTGGTCTACAGACACTGACTGAGGCATCTCAATAGACTATTACAGTCTGTTATAGATTGAACTCCTACTCTTTCCTTCTCATTAATGCATCTGACAAGTCTAAAATTTAAAAAATAAAAACTGAAAAAACAGCTGACAGAAAAAAATACAATAAACAAAACTGTCTTTCATGATAAGGAATCAACAGATACTGTCTAAAGTAGACAAATCAAAGCCTAGAACCATTAAGATCTCTGGAATTAGGATAGTAACTACCAAAACTAAAAAGAAATTAAGGAAAAAATACAACCCGGTTATTTTGGGGAATGGAACTGAGGTATCTGCACTGGGATTTTCTGGTCTACTTGAATTGAGTAGAGAGGGTGGGGGGGTGGCTAGTGTTGGGTACTGAATTCAGAGCCTAACTGATGCTAGCTAGCCAAGTTCTCCAACAATGACTTCTTTGTAAAATTTTCAGTGTCTCACTACATTGCCTTAGACTGGCCTTTAAACCTGCAATCCTCTTGCCTCAGCCTCCTGAGTAGCTAGGATTATAGGTGTTGCAACACCACATTCAGTTTTATTTATTATTATTATTTTTTTTTTTTGTATCGGGGATTGAACTCACAACCTTGCACTGGACAGGCAGGTGCTTAGGCTACTGAGCTAAATCCCCAGCCCACTACACTCAGTTTTAAAATTATTTTTAAATTTCTAAACCAGGCATGGTGGCACATGTCTCTAATCCCAGCACTTGGGAGGCTGATGCAGGAGGATTGCTATAAATTTGAGACCAGCCTGAACGGCACAGCAAGAACCCATCTCGAAAAAGACCCCCCCAAAAAACAATTTTTAAAAAATTCTAAAAACTGTGAATATGATCAGTGATTACTGTATTTGTACCCCGATTTTTTATGATTTTTAAAAACCCTAACACCAGGGGTTCCATTCGACCCAGCTATTCCTTCTTCCATCTTTTCGAAACAACTAAAAGCATAACAACGCAATACATGCACACCCATATTTATAGTGGCACAGTTTGTAATAGCTATTATATTGGAAACAGTCCAAATATCCATCAACCGATAAACATATATATATTTTTTTTTTACAATGGAGTACTACTCTGCCATAAAGGATAAACTACAGACATTTCCTAGGTAAATAGATGCAATAAGGACCAAAATGTATAACAGACATTGAGAAACAGGAAGAAAATGTTCAAATGGGAAGGAGAACTAGGGAGGGGAGAGGGGTAAAGGAAGGGGAAAGAAAAAAATGAGACAAGGGAAAAAATGGAAGCAGTTTTTGTAAATAAGGAGGGGAAGAGGGGTTGAAGGGAGGGTGGGGGAATGGAAAAAAAATGAAAGTATCATGTACAGGTACAAATAAATTCCCTATGATGAATGTGATCATTATGTATACCTAAAATGTATCAACAAACTTAACTTAAAAAAGAAAGAAAATGTTCAAATGAGAAGAGAAACAGGGACAAGGGCAGAGGGGAAGGAAGGAAGGGACAAAAATGGAAACAAAACTTTGTAAATGAAAAGAGGAAAGGTTGAAGGGAGGGGAGGGGAATGGGTAAAAGAAGAAGATATATACAGGTACAAATCCCCTATGATTATATTTAAATGTGCCAATAAAAATAAATGAACAAATTTCTAAAACTTGTGAATAATCAGTGGTTACTATATCTTCGTATGCTAAGCTTTGTTTTTATATAACCTATGCAGATTTAACTTAGAATTTACAGAAAAGTTACAGAGATAATATAGAGAATTCCCATGTCTCTCCACCCAGTTTTCCCTATTGTTACTATCTTCAACATTTGCCAAACAAGTGATATGTTACTATAATTAAATCCCAGACTATGTGAATTTCCACTTATGCTTCTGTCTTAGGATCCAACCCAAGATACTATATTTAACCTAACAGCTTTTAATAGGAAAGAAAAAAATTAAAGATTGGTTTTCCTCTGGTTAAAACGCTAATCATCTTGGAATGGCTAGTAATTGAATAACTATGACCATAGAGCAGCGGGGGCAAACCTATGGCATGTGTGCTGCAGTGGGCTGTTTATATCACAGAAGCTCTAAAATTAAAAGATTTGCCATCACTGCTATAGACTTTTTTGGTAAAAGGAATATAAATCTTAATAATCAGCAAGTCAAGATAGGTAAAGAGACTTAACTAACTTTGAGAGCTGCCCATCCAGAGAAAGACCATTGCCACTGTTCTTTTCAAATAGTAAACTCACTTTTATTTTCTTTGTTTTTGTTTTGAGACAGAATCCCCCTTTGTTTCCCAGGCTGATTTCAAACTCTGCGCTCAAGTGATGCTACCAAGTCAGCTTGCAGCATGCTGGCACTGCGGAAGCACACCACTGAAACCTTGCTGCAAACTCACATTCCTTCACTGGTACTGTGGACTGAACCCAGTGGCATTTTATCGCTCATCTGCATCACCAGTCTCCCCTTTTTCTTCTCTCCCAGTACTGACGATTGAACCCAGGCCCTTACACTGAGTTACATGTCCTCCTCATTTTATTTTTTATTTTGAAACAGGGCTTGCTAAGTCACTAAGTGACCCAAGTTGGGTTCAAACTTGTGAACCTCCTTCTTCAATTTCCAAGACTTCTGGGATTGCAAGATTGTGCCACCACACCTGGCTCTTTTTCACTATTATTTATTCTGAGGCAGTCTCTCGTTAAGTTACCCAGGTGGGACTCAAATTTGTGACTTTCCTACTTCAGCTTCCCTAAGGAGTAGAATTATAGACATATACTACAATGCCCAGCAAAGCTCATTTTTCAATTAGTGTTATCCAGGAGTATTTCCCAGCAAAGCTATCCATACTGCAAAACACACAACATACAAACCTAACTCCAAATAAGCACACAAATAGGTACACATTTAAACAGAATTCTGTACTGGCTGGGGATACAACTCATTGGTGGAACACTTGCCTAGCATGCACAAGGTCCAGAGACTGATACCCAGTACTGTCAAAAAATAGCTCTGTATTAAATTTATTGTTATACTCAGATCTGCAATCACTATATAGTAAGTCACCAAGTAAAAGCAAGTATTATTTCTTATTATCAACAAAAATTTTAGGATAAAGCTGGGCATGGTGGCACACATCTGTAATTCCAGCACTGACCTGAGGCAGGAGCACTACGGTAAGTGCTATAAAGCACTAGCCTGGGCTCCATAGTGAGTTCAAGGCCAGCCTAGAATATACAGCAAAACTGTGTCTCAAAAAAAAAAAAAAAATTTAGGATAAGCAAATGTCACTGTGCTTGACACAATTATTTAATTATAGTTATGATAAGTACAGTAGTAAAAATCAAGTACAAGATACTACCAAGTGTCTTAACAAGATCTACCTAATGAAAATAAAATTTTAATTCCTAAGGAGAAGAAAACAGAACTCAGGTATCAACACAAAGTAGTGTCACCTCCAATATCACTTACTTTTCCAACCTCATCTCTTACTAGTCTTCCTCTAATACAGTACTTCCCTCCTTCTTGCACTATGACCTCCCTGCTGTTCCTTAAACACACCAGGCCTTGACACCTATTTTTTTTTAATGTAAAACACACTAATTTTACCTTCTTCAGTTGCTTGTTCAAATAATTTCTTCTAAGGAAGCATTTCAGTCTATTTACAACTAAAAACTTGTGATAAAAAATCAGGCATGGTAGCACATGCCTGTAATTCCAGTACTTGGGAGGCTGAGGCGGTTAGATCCTAGTGAGTTCGAGACCAGCCTGGGCTACAAAGTGAACTCAAGGCCAGCCTGAACTGCATAGTAAGACTGTCTCAATAAGACTAAAAAGAAAAAGAAAATTGTGATAAAAACAAACAAAATCTTATTATTATTTTATTTATTATTATTATTTTTTTTTTTCTTTTTCAGACAGGGTCTCGCTATGCAGTTCAGGCTGGCCATGTGCTCACTTTGTAGTCCAGGCCGGTCTCAAACTTGCAAGGATCCTCCAGTCTCAGCCTCCCCAGTGCTGTTGTGTGCCACCACGCCCGACCACCCTAAAATCTGTATCTTAAGTGTACAAACTCAGTACTGTTAAGTATATTTACATTGTTACGAAACAGGACGTCCGTAACTTTTTCCATCCTGCAACTCTGTCCATTAAACAGCAACTTGGTATAATGTCCCACTCTGTAGGTTGGCATTCTCTTAACATGTCCTTGTTTCTAGGTTTTATCTTATCCCATCTGTCTACTGTTGGTTTTGATGCCTGTGCTTTTGGTTTTGATGCCTGTGCTTTTGGTCTCATACCCCCAAAAAATCATTGCCAAGTATGTCTTTACTATTTTTTTTCTTTTGCTGGTGGTACGAGAGATGAAACCCAAGAGTAAGCTACATCCCCAACCCATTTTATTTTTTATTTTGAGAGAGTCTTGCTAAACTGCCTAGAGGGCTCTCAAACTTTTGACCTCTCTGCCTCAGCCTCCCTCACTGCTGGGATTATAGGGGTGCGCTATCACATCCAGGTTCTTAGTTATATGTATAATGCTCAGGTGTTCAACCCATTTTTAATTTTTATACATACACACTAAGGCTTCAGCTTGAGTCTTCTACATGTGGACATCTAGTTTTTCCAAAACTATCTGTGGACTGGGTCCCCATGGAGTGGATTAGCCCATTTGTCAAAGATCATTTGATTATATATGGAGAGTTTATTTTGAGCTTCTCTCTTCTAGCCCACTGGTCTATATGTCTACCTTTATGCCAGTACTGCACTGTTTTGATTCCTGCAGCTTTAAAATGTCTTGTCCACCACTGTCTTTATCCAAGCTGTTAGGAAGAACTGCAAAGTCCTACTAATTATAGAGATGAAGCATACTTCTCCAAACCTTGACTTTGGGATTACTTTGTGACTTGCTTTTTTGTCAAGCAGACACTTGAAAATGTTTATGCAGTTCAGCTCGCTTCTTTCGACACCATAAAAACATGTCCTGTCTGGTCCATCAGTCTATAAGGGACGAGAAACACACAGAATAGACCTCTACCCAATCTGTAGTTTACAGACTGGCAAAATGCCAAACCCCAAGGTCACCTGCAGATACATTAGTGAGAATATATAACTGCTATTTGTAAATTAGTAAATTTGGGGGATGGCTTCATTACACAACAAAAGCTGATACAGAAACTGGTGGCAAAAGTGAGGCGCTGCAACATCAAAAACCTAATATACATGGCACAGGTTTTGGGATCTGATGTCAGATGACAAGAACTATAGGACATTAGAAAAACAGTGAGGAGAAAAAACGCATGTGTAAACATCTTATTGTTTCATTAGTGTGAGAAGCTGAAAGTAAAAAATGTATGCATATGTGTATGTGTATGTGTATGTATACGAAAAATGGTGAGGACACTCAGAGGAGGCTGGAAAAAATAGTTACCCATTGTATACAATGGACAAATACTTTGTAGAACAGTTGCTCAAAATAATCTAGAAGGCAGAAAATGTTTGCCTAATGAACTTAACAGACTTCATGGAATGGGGCAAAACTTTATTTTTTTGTTTAGTATACTGGATTCTCGCTGTATAGTTCAGGCTAGTCTTGAACTCACTAGTAGCCCAAGCAGGCCTGAAACTCACAACTATTCTCCTGCCTCAGCCTCCCCAGCACTGGGATTACAGTTGTGTGCCACCGTACCTGGGAATGCAAAATTTTTTAAAGACTTTACAGGGGAATAGGGGCAGGGCAGAGAGAGATACTGATAAATGCCACAGGGAGACATTTACTAAGGGCATGGGCAAGTATGACCTAAAGATATTACAGTTTCATTAATTATAGGGATCAAGTAAGCATGCTGCTGAAATAAATGATTCTGAAAATTGTGTGCTTAGTAACTAGAGAATTTTTTAACTAAATTATAAATACTCCCAAGAATATCTGCAAAGTACCAATAACCAAAACAGCCTCATGTTCTTTATCTTTAAAAGACAGACTAGTGCCGGGAGTGGTGGCGCACTCCTATAATTCCAGCACTCGGAAGGCTGAGGCAGAGGATCATTGTGAGTTCAAGATCAGCCTGGGCTACAAAGTGAACCCAAGGCCAGCCTGAACCGCATAGCGAGACAAAAAGACAAAGAAAAAAAAATTTAAAAAGACAGACTGGGACACACACATTTTATATTTTTGCAACTACTTCTCCTTTATTCAATGTAGTTTCTTTGTTGTTTGTGTGTGTGTGTGTGTGTGTGTGTGTGTGTGTTAGGACATGTGGGGACTATATAGGGCCTTCATACTGAACTACATCTACAGCCATTTTATATTTTTTATTTTAAGACAGAATCTCACAAAATCACAGAAGTTGCCCAGGCTAGGCTCAAACCTGCAATCCTCCCGCCTCAGACTCCCAGAGTGCTGGGATTGCAGGCATGTGCCATTGCACCTGGCTTAAAGTACAGTCCTTGAAAGTACCACTTTCATGCCTATAACCCCAGCACTCAGGAAGCTGATGCAGGAAGACTGCCAAAAGTTTAAGGTCAGCCTAAGAGCTATATAGTAAGTTTTCATATGCCCAGTGAGTATCTGACTGTTTTAACTTTAAATCAGAAAAGAAAACTTGACAAAAAAAAAAAAGGGCAAAGCTGACTTTCTGATGTAAAGTGATGAACTTGTTGCTAAGGGCTCTTTGTAAATACTCTTTGTAAGTATAGAATATGTGGCCACTGCTCTCAGTTCCCCCATTATCTGCAGCACCTACTTCTCAGCACTCTCAAGTCTAGCAGTATATGAACAAAGAAAAACATAATCACTAGTACTCTAGCAAATGATCCCAATGATCTATCTTATTGCAATATAAAAATGTTTAAACCAATTTTCTGAATATTGGAGAAAAAAAATTCTAAATATTTTAAGTATGGAATAGTTCCAAGATGCTTAAATTAATGGCAATACACTAGTAAGAATGTTAGAAGACAAAGAATTTTAGGTTAATATTGATAAACTAAATTCAGAATGGCTTTTCTTTCAGGGAGAAATGTTATCATTTATAACACCATCTCTTGAAACTAATTATGGGAGCTGGGCTGGGCACTCTGGAAGGCTGAAGCAAAAAGATGTCAAATTTGAATGCAGCCTGGGAAATTTAGTGAGATTTTGTCTCAAAAAATAAACAGGGATAGAGGTACAACTCAGTGCAAAAGACCCTGGTTCAAACCCAAGTATGGCAAAAAAAAAAAAAAAAAAAAAGGCAACTGTAGTTTAGGTTAGTCTTGAATTCTCTATGAAGCCCAAGCAATGTCCCCTACCTTGGCCTCCTTAGTGCCATGCACCACAATGCCCAGTGGACTACTTTTTTTTTTAACAGGAAGTAAGTGCAAATTTGTGTAGAAGTTAAAGCTATCCTATATTGCTGACACGGACATAAAAGAGTGCAGCCACTGTGAAAAGCAGCAATGGTAATACTGCAAATGATTACATTTAGAACTGCCGTATGATCTGGCAATTTCATTCCTAAGTATATATTCAAAGGAATAAAAACCAGGTACCTGAAGAGGTATTTGCACACCAATACTGACAGCAGCAGCATTTTTCACAACAGCCAAAAGGTGGAACAATTATCCACTGACTATTTGTTCTATATGTATAATGGTATTACACTTAGCCTTAGAAAAAGAAATCCTGACAGATATTTTACAAATGGGAAAGGGAGCAGGAGATGGAAGAAGGGGGTGTGGAAGGGAAGTAAAGAGAATTAAAATGTGTTATATACATCTACCAATTTCCCACAATAAATGCAATTATTATGTACTGCAAACATGTACTAAAAATTTTTTTAACTTTTCTTTTTTGGCGGGAGAGGTTGAGACAGGGTTTCTCATTCTATAGCTCAGTATGTCCTCGAACTCACTATGTAACCCAGGCTGCCCTCAAACTCATGATGATTCGCACCACAACACCCAGCTTAAACATTTTTTAAAGAAAAAAATTTGGGGCCAGGCATTGTGGTGCACTCCTATAACCCCAGCACTTGGGAGGCTGAGGCAGGAGCATCGTTGCAAGTTCGAGACCAACCTGGGCTACAAAGTGAGCCGAAGGCTAGCCTGAACTGCATAGCCCTGTCTCAAAGACCAAAAAAAAAGAAATCTTGTCACATGCTGTATGTAACCACAAATAAACCTCGAAGATACTAACTGAAATAAACCAACACAAAAGAATAACTATTACATAATTTCACTTATGTGAAATATGTGGAACATTCAGATTCACAGAGCCAAAAAGAATGATGGTTACAAGAAGCAAGGTTGGCAGGAGGCGGAGCAGGGGTAGAACAGCACGAACAAAGAATTATTATTTTATGGGCAGATTTTCAGTTTGGGATGATGAAAAAGTTCTGGAGACAACAGTGATAGCTGCAAAACAATGTGAATGTATCTAATGTCAATTAATTTTACATTGAAAAAATGATAAAAAGTCAAGTTTATGTTATATATATTTTACCGTAATTAACAAAAAAAGTCATTAACTCCCTGATTATTTTTATTTCATGTGTTCAAGTTTCCAAACTTGTCTTACACATCAGGGGCTTTTAAAAAATGCAAAGCCTGGGCTGGGGATTTAGCTCAGTGGTGAATGCCTGCCTGGCAAGTGTAAGGTACTAAGTTCAATTCCCAGTACCCGCCCCCCTCAAAAAAATTCAAATCCAAAGCATAAACCAGGCATGGTGAAGCATGCTTGTAATCCCAGCACTCTAGCAAGGTAAGGCAAGAGAATCCCGGTTTAAGCATGTGCAGAGCAACTGAATGACTCAGTGAGACCCTGTCTCAAAATAAAAAATAAAAAGAGGTTGGAGCAGGACACAGAAGCACATATTTGCAATCTCAACTTAGTATGAAAGCCCTGGAATCAATTCCCAGCCTAGGTCACATGCTCAGGTTAAAATACCAGTATCAGTAATCTTTTGAGGCTTTCCAGGTGACTTACATATGCAGAAGAGTTTGGGAACCACTGCATTAATCTACGTTTCTGCAGCCTTCTGAGAAATTTTTTATTCATACTTTTATAGGTGTATTATCAGTGTCAGGCATTTTTAACATAGTTGTGTAAATAAAAGAACTGCATTAAAATCTCAAGCACTATCTGTGAATCTTGTATATACTATATTTCTACTTAGCAAGTATACACAATATTATACAGTAAAAATTCTTAGAAAGTAACATTATTATTTTGGGCAACTTCAAGTCCTCTGCAAGTGTCCTTTTCTGTTTTTATGTATTCTGTTTTTACTATTTTCTACCACTTTAAAAGATGTAAATGCAGGATATAATGGTCTACAGAGTTCCCAATCTGTCTCATACTTTTCATGCCCTATAATTCAGCTCCATTACTTAGTAGCCCACAGGGAAAGTGAAGAGACAGACCACAATGCACAAAAAGAGGTGGCAAACTGCGTCTGTTCCCTGGCTCTGATTTGTGGCATGAGAGGGGAGGATCAAATCTAGAGAGAGACCGTGAGGGAGAGTGACTCCAGAGGCCTCCAGGGAGAAACACACCAGTGGATGGAGCAGTAAATGCTATGACCTACAACAGCTGGTGAGTGACTCCAGTCAAACTGACTGCCATGTCCCATAGAGAGGGTGCTTGGCCAATGTCACTTTAGAGAGGAGCCAACTAAACCTGGGACTCAGAGCACTGATGGGTTGGCATCACCACAGAGCTCCCAGTGTTGAAATCTGAGTGACTAGGTGAGGGACAATGGCAGGAAACATCCAGGGTGAGGGAGCTGAGTGAGGTCAGGCAGTTAAAAGACACCAAGGGTGTTGTCAGCCAAACGACTCAGGGCCCAACCCCACTACCAGAGGCCAGGACCAGTCTGAACTTCTGTGGAGTTCAAAGCACCATCTGCCTCCTTTGTCTACAATACCAGCAGAGATAGGCCCTGAAATGGACAGTACCACACAACTGCAGACCTCAGAAGATAACCACGTGCTTCAAATCACAGAAAAATTTTTTCTTTGTTTTTCTTGATAGTTTTTGTTTTTTTTTTTTTTCAGGAGTGTGAACGCTGTCTTTTAGTTTTATGTTTTGTTTATTCTTATTTTTCCTTTTCTCTTTCCCTCTTGTCTTATTCACTGGTTTCCCCAAGCTTGGGTAATCTTCCTCTGTCCTTACTTCTAATCTCTTATTTCTCTATTTTTTCATCTTATCTTTTAAACTTTCTCCTCTGAGGGTAAAATCACTCTACTGAGTGGATATTTATGATATATAATTTTCTGATTTTAGATTTTGTTATATAACTATAAATCTTGCACCTATGGTTAAAGGTGGCAAATTAATAGTTATCATAGTTTGTAATTTTCTAGACTGTGGTTGAAGCTATTGTTATTGTTCATTGTACTACGTTAGCCAAAGTGACATAATTGTGGTCAGTTGTCCTTACTTGTAGGCCAACACGTCAACATTATCTGGGGGTCAGAATAGCATACTCCAGTACCAAAGAACTAGGTGCTAGGCCAAACAGGTAGCCACCTCTCATCCCTAACAATCTGAAGAGGCAGGATCATGAGACAGACTCAAAAGCCAAAACCCAGCTACACCTAGAAGATATCTCTGAAAAGTAGTCATTTCCTCCTGAAGAGATCTCGATACACTACATACTTATTAAGGGAATAATCTAAGAGGAAGAAATAACAATCATAAATATAAATGCACCAAATACCTGTATATCCAACTACACAAAACAAACAATAGATATGAAAAATTAGATCTGCACCAATACAATGGTAATAAGGAACCCTAAATACCCCACCGTCACAAACAGATCAACCACACAAAATCAACAAAGAGATATCAGAGCTGACCCAAATTTCTGAACAAATGGACTTAGTAGATATTTAGTGTTCTACCCCACAATAACAGAATACACTCTTCTCAGATGCACATGGGACTTTCTCCAAAATAGTCCACATACTAGCTCACAGAACACACTTAAGTAAATGTAAAGGAACCGAAATTATTCCATGCATACTATCATAGTGGAACTCAATGACAAAAGAAAACACAAAAACTACATAAACACATGGAAATTAAACAACACCCTTCTGAATAACCAATAGGTCACAGATGAAATTAAAGAAGAAATTAAGCCAGGTGTAGTGGTGCATGCCTGTAATCCTAAGCACTGAGGAGGCTGAGGTAGGAGTATCGCCACAAGTTTGAGGCCACCCTGGGCTACATAGCGAGTTCAAGGCCAGCTTGAACTACACAGCGAGACTCTGTTTCAAAACAAAAACAAAAACAAATTAAGACAATTTCTACAATTAAATGATAATGCTAATATGACAGACTAGAACTTATGAGACACAATGAAAGCAGTCCTAGAGGGAAACTTATAGTGATGAATTCCCACATGAGAAAAATGAACCTCAACCTTCTAGAAAAGAAGAGCAAGTTAAACCCAAAGCACCTATGAGGGACAAAATTATAATGATCAGAGCAGAAATTAATGCAATTGAGACTAAGAAAACAATAGAATCAAAGGGTTGGTTCTTTGAAGAATTAAATAAAATAAGACAAACCCTTAGCCAACCTTATTAAACAAAAGACTCAAATCCATGCAATTAGGAATAAAAAGGATGAAATCACAATGGATCCTGAAGATATCCAGAAGACCATAAACACCTATCAAGAAACTACTCTAACATGATGGAAAACTCAGAAGAAATGGAGATTCCTATATATACATGTGAATTACCAGAGCTGAATAGGCATAAAAATTCTAACTAAACCAGTATCACTCAGTGAAACTGAATTAAAAAAAAATTCCAACAAAGAAAATCCTGGCCCTGACAGATTCACAGCTGAATACACAAGAACTTTAGCAAAGATCTAATGCCACTACTCCTCAAACTCTTTGATGAAATCAAAAGGGAAACAAAACTCAAAACACTCATTCCTGGAAGTAAGCACTACCCTGATACCAAAACCAGAGAAGGATCCAACCAAAAAAAGAGAACTACAATCTTCTTAATGAACACAGATGCAAAAATTCTCAATATGTTATGGAAAACAGAATGTAGCAAATCATCATGAAGATTATATACCATGACTGAACAGGAGTCATCCCAGGCAAGCAGGGATAGTTCAACATATAAAAATCAATAAATGTAATACTCTACATTAGAACCAAGGACAAAAACCACATGATCATCTCAATAGATGCAGAAAAAGCTTTTCAGAAAGTCCAATGCCCATTCATGATAAAAACCCTATAGAAATTTGGAATAGAAGGTCTATCTCAATGTGATAAAAACCATCTGTGACAAACCAACAGCCAACATCACACTAAATGGTCAAAAACTGAAGGCTTTCATTCTAAAATCAGCAACAAGACAAGGATACCCACTTTATTACCACTCTTGTTCTGTATAGTACTGGAAATATTAGCCAGAGCAATCAGACAAGAGAAAGAAATAAAAGAAATAAGGATAGGAAAGGAAGACGTTAAATTATCATTATTTGTAGATGACATGATACTCTAACAGAAGACCCCAAAAACTCCACCAAAAGCCTCCTATATTTAGTAACCAAATTCAGTAGTATAACAGGATACAAAGTCACACTCCAAAATCAATATTGCATTCCTGTACACAACAAATTCACCGAGAAATTAGGAAAACCATACCTTTTGTGATAGTGTCAAGAAAAATGAAAAACTTAGGAATCAATATAATGAAGGAAAAGACTTTTACAGTGAAAATTAAAGTATCACAATCCCGAACTTGAAACTATACTACAAAGCTACCATGAAAAAAAACCAGGATGGTATGGAAAAAAAACACACTACATCGTGAGACCCTGTCTCCAAAGGGAAAAAAAATTGCATGTGACTTAGTAAATAAAGGTTAAGGGAATGAAACCAAGATGTAAACTGAACCAAACCACAGAATCCCACCTAGAAAAAGTAGGAAGCTGAAGGCATTGGTATCTCTCTGAAGGTAGATGTACATGCGTAACTGAAAACACAAGGAATATACATTACAATCTTACAGACCGCCTCTCTTCAACTTCTTCCAGAACCACTGAAACATTCCAGTTCACATCTGAGCTGATTCAAACAAAGGGACTCAGAGCTCACAGATCTCAGAAATAGCTGTGGTGGGGGCATGGTGGTGTAAGCCTGTAATCTCAGCACTAGACAGGCTGAGAGAAGAGGGTTACTTTGAGTTCAAGGCCAGCCTGTACTACAAAGAAAGACCCTGTCTCAAACCGCTCTGCTCCAAAAAAAAAAAAAAAAAAAAAAGCTGAGGCAGTATGGTTATAAGAACAACAAACTGAAAATCCAAACAGTATCTAAGTGACTCCCTTTCCCTAAAATGCCCCCCAAACACTGGCAGTCAAGTTTATTCTCCCCAGTAAAGGCCATTAAAAGACTCCTCTGGAAAAAACTAGCATGGCGATTGTGGAGATAAGAACAAATAGTGACAGGTTAAAATGGCCAGGACCTTTCCCTTAATAAAGCCTGCAACCTCACAGGCTGTGCATACACAGAACTTCCAATCAGTATTTTAGCACCCAGATCTCTAAGAAAAAATGACTGCCAATCCTAGGTTCTACAGCCAGTCAAAACTACCAATTAACAAAAAAGAAGTAATACAGACATTTAGGATCTCAAAAGTCTCATTTCCCACGCATTCTCAGAGAACTTATTAGTGGATGGTTACCACTAAAACAGAAATTTTTTTGAAAAAAATTTTAAAAGGGAAAATGAAATCTAGGAACTAATGGATCCAACGTGAACAGAAAAGCAAAAAGAATTCCCAAAATGACTATTGTGAAAGATTATCTGCAAATCAACTAGTCAAAATTGTTTAAGAAGAACGGAAGTGTTCTAACAGGTTACTATCCCTTCCCCCAATGGATTACAAGAAATTCGTGGAGGGGGGAAAAGGGGATATGACTTTGGGTAGACAGTCTAGGGACAAATCACCAAATGGTACAAAAATCAGGAACCAGGAAAGTTTTTCTATAAAGATCCAGCTATACAGACTGCAGTGGAGATGTAGTTCAGTAGAGAAGCACTTGTGTAGTGTGAACCAGGCCCTGGGTTTGTTTTCCAGCACCACAAAAAGGAAAAAAAAGAAAGAAAGAAATCCAGATATATTTCAGGCTAACAATATTATTGGCTTTGAAAGTCATCTGTCTCTGATACGACTGTCCAATTTTGCTATGTTGTTAGAGTATTTTTAAGGCAGTACAGGGTAAGCTATTATATTCAGAAAGCTTTACTGTATTAAACATTTTTGACATGCTACTTTCAAATTACAAGGGTTAACACTATCATAAGTCAAGGAACATATAATAAAATAGAGTAATATACTATAGTAACTTCTATGGGTATGTTCTCTCTAAAAATATCACTTTAAGAAAGTATCTTATGGTTTCTTTCTGGCATATCTGAACTATCAACATTCTTGTACTTTATGCTCATCATTAAATAAAATAAGTTACTTGAACACAAGCATAAGACAGTCTGCCAGGCATACTGGCACATGTCTGTTACCATGCCACTCAAAAGGCTGAGGTGGGAGGATCACCATGAGTTTGAGGCTACCCTGGGCTACAAAGTGAGTTTGAGGCCAGCCTGAGCTACATAGGAAGACCCTGTCTCAAAAAACAAAACAAAAAAACATGACAATTCATCTGTTAACCAAGATGGCTACTAAAGGACTAATAAGTAGGTAGTATTTATAGCATGGATATGCTGCACAGAGATGATTGAAGTACACTACTGGCAGGACAGAGCTGGACTACACAAATCATCAAACTACTCAGAAGGGTGTAAAATATAAAACTTACAAATTGTTTCTGGAATATTTCATTTAATATTTTCAAACCACTAGTAACTGAAACCACAGGTAACTAAAACTGGATAATGGAATACTTACTGTCCATGGAAGACATTGCTAATTGCCCACCTGATATTTACACTCCTTCTTTTACTTGCCTACCTAGTACTTATTCCTCTTTTCTTACTGATAAAAGTCTTACTTGTTCAGAGTGTTTGTATTTCCATATAAAAGATAACTGCTTCTGTGCTGGGTGTGATGGTATATTCCTATAATCCCAGCACCCT
>RJWT010026115.1:0-15929 GCA_004365215.1 Cuniculus paca | reverse complement strand
ACTAAAGACCTAGAAAATTCAGTTGAGGGCCTGGATCCCACAGTAATGTCCTGCATGAGTCCAGCTGAAGATCTAGAGCCCATGACAATGCCTTCCACGAGTCTAGAGGGAGGGAGGTCTAGAGCCCATGAAAAGGACTCATGCAAGTCTGTTTTATGAATCTGTGCTGGGAAGGCCCAAAGGTCAGCAGTGGAAGCCAGAAAGTCTATGCCAGCAGGTGAAGAATCTATACCAGTAGGTTGACGGTTCTATACTGGAGCCAAGAAGCAACGCTCAAAATAAGGACCAGGGCTGCCCCAAAACATACCACAGCCATCTTTGGTGACAATGAGGCCCTGAGCTCCTCTGATGATGAGAACAGCTGAGTATATGTCAGGAAGCCAGCATGACAAGCTCCTCCAGGAGAACCAGTGGCTCCAAACAACGACACTTAGGAGAACCCACAATGCCCCGCTCTTCCTCTCCACATCTCCTTTTATGCTGACAACTTTCCACAGGTGGGCCATCTACACTCAGCACCACACCGATTTAATTCAGCTGGTATTAAGTTGACCACCAGTTTTTAAATCTATAACATTAGTCCTTTGTTTGAGCCAGCCTGATTGTATGACCCTCTTCTTTGGCCTTTGCAATTTCCTTAGCTTCTATCAGGCCTTACTTCAGTTCTTGTTATTCAAAATAAAAGCACAAACTTTACATTATAATTTGAGAGGAGAAAAAAGGAAGGTGAACTACACAAACATACTCTTGTAGGCAAATTTGGAAAGCCAGATGCTGTGGGGCCCAACAGGTGCAGAACAGAAGGGAACATAATAGAGAAGCAGGTGATCAGCATTTATCAGGAAAGAGGATCCCCAACAATACTAATGACCTCAGAAGGCTATGCATTCAACAATGTACTGAGCACAGCAGTAAACCAAGCCAATGTAAAGCTTAGTCTAAGAGTGTAAATATGATCTTGTAGGTATTATTGAGGCTTGGTAGCGTGGAACAGTGGTAATGGAATAGCGTGCTCGTTGGAAGCTAGTTGAAGTTTGGGTGATGGCCCTAAGCATCCATCAATTTCATTGATTGTCTCCTTTGAACAGGGATACAATAGAATTCTATGTATAACTTCCTTTTGGGTTTTGACATTCTATGAGCTTTGCTGATGGCTTATTCTCACAATTGGATCTGTGTAATATGTGTTCAGCCAATTGCTGTTCTTAGGCTCTTCAAAGAGGTACAAAAGTCCCAGAAATGGCAGAATAGCTTGGTTGTTGGAAGATGATTGTAAATAAAATAATTACTTAAATTATGAAACACTAGCATTATTATGCAATATCTAATTTCTAGTTTCAAAAAGATGACATTTCGACATCCAGCTTCATGAAAGACATAGTACCATCAAGTGAATCTGCACTGCCATTTTCCACTTTGAGGAATTTTATTTTTGCTCCATGTGATCTTCCATAAGATACTTAAAGAGATATTTGAGTGAAAACTTTTTTTGTGTACAGAGGTTATGGGGTCATAGTTAATAACATAAGGAAGCATTAAAGATAAGCCATTTACATTTTCTTGAGATAGAAGTATGAACCTTAGTTTATCTAGAAATGTAGGAGAGAGGAGCATCAAAGTCCTTCAGTTCTGGTACCATGGTATCTTTATGCTAGAATGCAAGATTCAATCAGATTTACATTTGAATTCCAACTCTACGTCAATGATTTTGAGTAAAGTGTTTAATGTCTTTTTCTATTCTCAAATATAAAATGGGGACAGTGTTACCTAGACTTATGTTAAGGAGTAAAAGAAGTAAACATGCAGCATTTTTTGGTACATAGGAAATAATAAATGCCATTTCTACCATTGTCATTACTTAGGAAGCATTTCCATTAGGGAGAATTCAGTAGAAAATACACCTTAATAAGCTACAGTGAATTTTTACCCTTATTACACTTTCTAAGTATCCAAGTTCCTGTCTTCAATTAAATTTTATAATTTAGTATACACTGACTGCTGAAAAATTAGGAAAATGTAGTTCACAATAAAAAAAGGAACAGAAATATTTCCGTAGTCAAAGCAGCAGTTCGAATCACCTAAATAGGCCACGACAATGGAATACATTTTAATAATATCATCCCAGAGTGGAAAGCAACTTCTTGGTTGTGTGTTCCATCTATGGTATAATTTGTAAAATAAGCACAATGCAAGTTGCAGGAACATTTCAAAGAACTAATCATGGTTTTTCAACAGTAAGTCACCACCTCTGAGCTTTTTATTTGCCCTCTCATTTAGTTTTATTTGTAAACTGAATAAGCGATAAATAAAAGTGGCTAAAAACATATCTCAGGACAAATAGTGCTTTTGGATACATGTGATATAATGGTATTTATAAAAGAATGTATCCTTTTCATAAAGAAAGTGAGGCAAAACTGAGTGGCATAGGTAGAATACTAAGAACTCTTGAGAACAAAAGATTTGGGCTTATTTTCTAATCTAGAGCCTTGCCCGGGATAATATAATGACCTAGACTTATGTGAAACATTGTGAGTGTTTGTGGGTGCCCAATAAGTATATGTTTATAACTGTTCTAAAACCATGATTGTGAATGAATGGACTACTACCCAGTTTTCCTCCCACTTACGAGGATACTGAGAAAGGCAGTCCATTGTTTTACTTTAAATGTGCCAGTGATAGTTCTATTTTATTTGTTTTGACTGGATAATGACTTGCCTGCAACATTCTTAGAAATTAGAATAGCAGTAGTTATTAATTTTTTTCTAGACAATTTCCATGATTTTGTCTTGTACCTGCTTCTTTATTCCTCTCCACCCCATGCACTCCTGTCATACTCTTTGCCAAACTGTGGCAGAAGTTTCTGGAGGTCAGGAGCTTTAGGAGTTTTGCATGACATGTGCTCCATATCAGGACTGAGTAAATTGTTGAAAAAAATGTCTCCAAAGAGTGCTTTGGGAACAGGGTGGTGGTAATGTGCACGTCCCCAGGAGTGCTAATAACAGTTATGATACCAAAATTCCCATTTAGTTGAGAACTGAGGTATTAGAAAATCTGATAGTATCAGAAATGGCTTGGATTAGAGTTTAATTAACCTAATTTTTGAAGAAATTGGTTTGTGCTGTGATTCTCAGTAAAGGGAGCATTGCCCCCTGGAGGTCATTCTGGAAATTGTAGGGCTATTTTCATGAGTGGGTAGGTAGTTCCCAGATTCGTGTGCTCCATGGTCATTTAGTAAATTAGGACCCAGGAATTTGAGATGTCTTGCCATACAGCAGGCAGCCTTGCAGAGAAAGTGTATATCCTGCGTGCTGTACAAGTTTTATGTTGTCATATCATACACGTGAACTCTATCTGATTAAGAAACATAGTGTTCCCTTTATAGTTTTAATACAGTTTATTTTCTAGAAAATGCAAGGACACAGAAATGTAGGGAAGAGTGCAGTATTTTATTTTGTTTGGAAATTAATCAAATTCATTTCAGAAAGTATTATCACTGACCAACTGCAATGTTGGTCAGGCAGTTAAGCAGTTGACATGACACAGAGTGTCGGTGCATACTGTGTGATAGTTTGAAAACCATGACAGTTTGTCTGTTGCATCTGGTGATGAGTGATTCTATGTGCTGATTCACAGGCCACCCCAGTGTGTCTTCTACTGTAAGTCAAATGTGAGTGTTTACATCATGAGATGTGAATGGTGTAGTAGTTTGCTAAGGCTGCCATAACAAAATACTACAGCCTGGATGGTTTAAACAATAGGAATTTATTTTCTCACTGTTCTGGAAGCCAGAAGTCCAAGATCAAGATCAAGGTTTGTAGGGTTGATTTCTTCTAAAGAATTCTCTCTTTGGCTTCTAGATGACTGACTTCTCATTGTGTTTTCACTTGGTTGTCTCTCTGTGTGTGAATGTCTGATTGATTTCTCTCTTTCTCTCTGTCTTCCTAATCTCTTCTTCTTAATAGTATTTCAAACCTGTCTCTTCTTGTAAAGATTCCAACCGTATCGGGTTAGTGACCTAATGATCTCATTCTAGTTTAACTGCCTTTATACATGTCCTATCTCCAAATGCAGTTGAATTCTGAGATACTGAGGTTTAAAGCATCAACACTTGAATTTTGAGGGAAAATAATTCAGTTCATAAAATATGGTTTCTTACAAATTGTTATCCTTTTATTTTTTCTTCATCCTAGAACTACATTATTATATTGTGTTTTGGCGTGAGGGTAGTAGATTGCATAGCTCCCAAACTCCTTTTCAGAATTTCTTAGCTAGAAGTTTTTCATTCTTTTTTGGATTTTAGAAGGTTAATGAAATCCATGCATCTGGTACACTGTAAATTTTCAGTAAAATATGGAAGCACTCCATAAACAAGCATATTGTTTTGCTGCGACAAACGCAAGTAGGTTGGATAAATGGAGTAAATTGAGCTCGTCAGTTCAGGTCACAAGATATCATTATGTGAATTCTGGCACCAAACTTGGGTAAAAATGATCAGTTTTAGTTTCAAGAACTTGGGTTTTAGAATTGTGGAGAAGAAACTGTGGAATGAATGTATTATCACTGCATAGATAGAATATAGTGTCTGTGCATTTTGTTTCAGTGTAGTAAAGGTATATCAAAGTATTTGGCATAAAAGGCAGTTTTAGCTGTGATATGTTCGGGGACCACTGACATAGTTGAAGAAATTCAGCCTTTAAATAACCGTATGTGAGGAATCACTGACTGAGTTATAATCTACACCTAGCATATGAAATTGTTCTCTGAGGCTAGCATTCATTCATAAAATATTGAAGTATACAAGCCAAGTTATTCACTTCCACCTGCTTTTACAACATTGGATTGCTCCCTGGGCCACTGGTGCTTTGTTGATACAAGATCGTTATTTAGTCTTTTAACATGAAACATAAAGCAAGAGTCAAAGAAGCCAGATGAGCTCTTCAGATCATTACAAAGAAGTTTTATCCTTTTCCATTTCCCATAAAAGCCCAAATGTGTTACCTTATAAAACTGGAACATATTCATGTGCTCACTGGGTGATACGGCATAAAAATAAAAAATGGAGAAAGACGAAACAAGATATTTCACAAACAGAGGACATGCAAAGAGAGAAAGAGGTAAATGAAAAAAAATAACCATATGGAAACACTTTACTGTGGTAAAGTTATTAAACAGAGTACATTTATTGGATAAGAAGTGATTATTCATTCACCTAATTTTTTTTAAATTGGGTTTGCTGCTCTTAGTTCATTCATTCAAATGCTTTGGCTTGTATTTCTGCATTTAAAAATATAGGGCTTGATGCAGTTAGCAGGAAAGTTTAGAGTAAACCAAAATCTGCCAATCCTCAATGCAGCTTTTTTTCCTCATCTAAGGGTTTGGAGTTAAGTGGAGATTCTAAGAATGAGGGCACAGGACATAACCCCAGATACATTTAAAAAGAGGTACAGAATTTTGTGGATTTGGTTACCCTGCAGAAGGAGAGACCAAGGGGTGGAGAACGGTTAGAAAGTAGTAATTCTATATCTGATAAAAAGAGAAATAATGCTGGCAGTAGTGGCAATGCATAGAAAAAGTAGGTGAGGGGAAAAAAATCAATATATTTTAGGTATTTTTCCATTTCAGTGGCAGAATCATAGTACTAGTGATGATTTATAGGCATGTGGAAATGAGCGAAAGTTAAGTGGCTTTGAATCATCAATATATTTTCATACGAATAATTTTTTTCCTTAATCTAATTTCTAGTAACATCAGCTCCAAACAGCTAACAAATATGCAGTTGGATTTTTGTTTCTCAGAAAAGCATAGTGATAAGAAGGAATAACTCTTTTTAGTGAATTTCCCCCAGTGACTCAGAGTTTGTTGGTTGTAAGGTACAGAAGGCTGTTCAAACCAATTTAAGTAAACAAAGGGGGTTAACTAGATGTATACAAGGTAGGACATACTGACAGGTCTTCAAAGATTGCTGAGAGCTGGAAAATCATCAAGAATCATCAAGGTAGCTCCTCTCTCCACCTTATTTTCTCCTCAAAGCTCCCAGACTTGCTGTGTTCCACGTAGCCTGATTGCGCCACCCAACAGACGAGGTTCTGTGATCTATCACTCAGTTAGGAAGGTGGAGCAGACACTGTGAAGAGACACAACTAAGGGAAGCTAATTGGAATCGGTATTGATGAAGCTCTCAATACTGATTATGTGAAGGACAGTGTGAAGGATCCGGTTGGTGGAAATATAGCAAGAGAACACATTTGCAAAAGCTTGTTGCTTTGTTAGGATGTTGAAGCATTTTAAGACAAAACTGGATATGGACTTAATTGAGTAAATGTACTTTTTGTTCTGGGTAATAAAAATAAATATAAATATGTAGAGGGGAAGTTCATCTCATTCCTTCAGTTTTAAATTCATTCAAAGAACATTTTTGGAAGTTCTTCCAAGTGCCAGTTGTGGTTCTGAATGCTGAGGTGTATCCTATATAAAAATTGCTTAAATCTTTACACTAGTACAACCTACATTCTAGTAAAAGAAACCAAAAGATAAGAGGCAAATAAATGTGAACATAATAAAACAGATTAAAAGAACCAGAGACCGCGGAATGTGAATTTTTCTGTTATCAAGAAAGGAGTTATCTAAGTTTTAAGAGATGATTATACAGTTGTGAGGTGATTATATAATTGATTGTCTAATGGAAATACTTTGAGTATGAAAACAAGCATTATTTCATAAAATTTTAGGATAATAAGCCTTGACTGGGACTATCCTGGGTAACTTAGAATGTGCAGTCACCCTACAGATAGTGTCTTTGATCAGAGACAGCAGAAATTGGCAAGGGGATTGTATGTACAATATTTGAGGCAAAGTGGTCCAAGAAGAAAATCTTGGAACGTTATGCATAGACTTTGGGTAGTGGGCATTTTTAATTTTAGAATTTTTAAAACAGGGAGAGGATACCACCATGGTATTGCCCCTTCTAGGGATGCCACCTCCAGGCCTAGTCTGAGAGGACTGGCTGGCCTGCCCTGGCAGAGCCTGACTGCGGTTGTGGGCAATTGTTGCTCCACCAGGAGCCTTTTCCAAACTGCGTGCCTAGAGAGAGGGGCTGCAGTGAGGCTGCTCTGTAAAAGGCTGGACTCAGCTGTGGCTCTCCTTCAAGCAGCCCTTTTGTCTGGAGATTTGGCTCGTCCAAAGCCTGATGGCTGTTGCCTGGAGATAACACCTGTGCCTCTTTTCTGGCTGTGCCCTTTATCTGCCGTAGGAACCTCTGTGTCTGGGAGTTCTCGGAGAGCTTGAGTTGCTCTCCATGCTGCTGTCGGTGGGCACAGCTCAGCTTAAGGAACATCCTGCAGCTGCTGTCCTGTTGTCTGCTGTCCATGCGTCCCGCTCAGCTCCGTTGGACTATGTTCTGTCAGGAAACTCACTCTGGGATTAGGGGGCCTGGTAGCCTAGCAGTGTGGAGAGGTTGGATCATTTATACTTCATTAACTCCCTTTCCTCCTCATCATCATGAAGTACATAGGGGCACAAAGATATTGTGTTAGATAACAGCTCCCAAATAATTAAAGACAGAATAGTAGAGTGATACATATATTCCTATGTTTATAGCAGAGCAATTTACAATATCTAACTGTGAAAACAGCCTGGACGGGTTGACAGATGAATGAAGAAAATGTGGCGTATAGACACACAGTGGAGTACTATTCAGCCATAAAGAAGATCATAAAGAAAAATACAATTGAGTCATTGGTAGGAAAAGAGATGTACCTGGAGATCATAATGATAAGTGAAATAAATCAGACACACATGGTTTCTCTTATATGTGAAACCCAAGGTATGAACAGTTTAAAGAACAAAATAAAACAGTTTAAAGAACAAAATAAATGATAGGAAACAGGGAGGTAGAAATTTAGTGATGGGGTTGGGATCTAGGATGTAGGGAGTGGGAAAGCATGTGAGGTGAACAGGAAGAAAAAAGATGTGATGTGTATATGTAGCAACACCACATGGTGAATGTATTCATTATATATTCTGAACATATCCTAACAAAAAGAAAGAAAATATGACTATGTACACAATGGGACATCATTCAGCCTAAAGAAGAACAAAATTGTGTCATCTGTAGGAAGGTGAACGGAATTGCAAATCATCATATTAAGCAAATAAACCAGACTCAGTCAAATATCACATTTTCTTTTATATTAGGAAACAAAAAAAAGAAGGGAGGAATGATAAGAAAGTACAAGTTACACTTTGGAGATGAGGCAAGGAATAAGGAAGGGAAGGGGTATAATGGGGATGAAAATAATAAAAATATGTTATATGTGTGTACCAATGTGTATTTCTTTATAATTTATTTCTAATATGCACAAATAAAAATATGGAAAGATTGATAGTACTGGGCAGGGGATGTAGCATAGTGGTAGAGCACTTTCCTAGAGGGTCTGAAGCCCTGGGTTCAACCCTAGATCTGCCAAAAATACTAGTAGTCATTACTTACTGGGAGTATGCCTTAACCAGGTACTTAAAAATATTACTCTATTTCTTACTCATCCATGAAACAGGTATAATACTGTCACACACATCAGTGTGAATACTACCACAAGGCTCTATCATGTTTGACCTGCATCGCTGAACCTGCTTTTTTTTGAGCCACCAGGGATTGAACTCACGACCTTGCACTTGCCAGGCAGGCGCTTAGGCCACTGAGCTAGATCCCCAGCCCTTGAACCTAATGTTATATAGGGAAAGTTCAGGAAGAACAGAGAGTTCAGGAAGAAACTTGCTAGAGTCACACACCTTGACTCAGAGGCAATATTTGAATTCAAAGACAGTAAGGTCCTCAGTCCATGGTCTTTCCACTACCCTTGACTATTGGATGCATTAGAATAAATTGTGTTTTTCTTTGGAGAACTTTCAGTATAGAATGCACAGATGCTGAGGAATTATAGAGCCTATGAAACCCAGTAATTCTGCAAAATACAGACCTAGAGCTGGGATATTTGGAACAGAAAGAAAATCCCTAATATTTAAGCTTGTGAACACTAAGAAGATACTGTGAAGTCCAAAATAAAAAGGGGAAATAGATGAAATAGTCAGCTGAGAGGGAGTCTGCATAAAGGACTTGTGAGGCTATTACTGTGATCTGTATCGGAGATCACAGGAAATCAGAGCCTGCAGGAAGCTCTGCATCATTTCCCACGGTGGGTGACTTATTTCCCAAGTCCCATAGGACGTCTGGGTTCACATAGGATGGGGAGACTGCATTCTACTGGAATGAGATTGGAACCAACAACAGGGATGAAAAAATTATCTCTGTCTGTTTTGCTCTGCCACTTCCCTTCTAAACTCTGCTTATATTTTTCTCTGGATATCTGTGTCTCTTTTTCACTTGTGTTTGTGAATAGCTTTCTCAATGTCTCCTTGCGTATAGTAGAAAATTATCACTCCAAGAATAAATTCTGTTGGCCACCAAGACAGGCAGCAATCACTGCAACCCAGTTAGAAACTCTCTAGAGAGAAAAGCCAATGGATTAAGTTTGAGCAGAGGTCTCCCAAGGTCAGGGTAGGGTTTGTGACCTGTGGGGCTACATACCAAGTGAAATATATACAATCTGAGGAGGGGATATAGGACAGCAGGCAAGCTGACGTGTTTGCTATATTCAGCATCAAGCCAGAGTGGAGAGCTAAAGATGTTTCCTTTCCTGCTTCTCTTCCAGTGTGTCTGTGCTTATTCAGGAATCTTCATAGCTATCTCAGTATCATATTTGGGTCTGTCTTCCCTCTTTCCAAGTTGTACCAGGACAGGACACAGGACACTGTGGTGCCATGTTTCCATGCTTCCAGGGGCCTTACTGATTCTAGATCTGTTCTGATCGTATGCAATGTAAGAAAGAATGGTTATGATCCGTGTGATTATCAGAAAGGTTATAGTTACACAAATAAAAAAACCCTTTAATATTTGTAAGAAAACAAATACTTGAGGGAACCATTATAGATCATTATACAGTACTGTCTAAAACTATTCTCATTTTAGTATTCCATTGTTGCATAAACTCTAAGCCACACATATCAAAATTTCATGTGCGGAAGAATCAAAAGGCTGATTTTGATTTAGTAGAACTTCGTAAAATCTGAGGGTCTACATTCCTAACATGCTCTCAAACCTCATGATACTGATGATTTGATCACCTTGACTAGAGAGATTTCAAGTCATTAATCTGTTGCTTAGAACACATATACCTGACTTGAAAAATCTTCAATTTGAGTATTACTTGGGTGCACTTCTCTAGAATCATGTAATAATAATGAAGGCCCATTTGGTCACTGAATAATGAGTAGGTGGGTATTGACTACAGTTTTCCAAAGCAGTAAGGGTAAAAGGCATTGATATTTTTAAAAATTTTCCTGCAACACATTACATCTTTTTGGATATCAAATTTAAACCAGTTTCCAACAAATCAATTGTTTTAATTTTTTAAGGTCGAATTTGCTCTGTGATACAGTGGGATCAGCTGTACTTCAGGTAACAGATGGCTGGGTTTGCAAATAATTATTGATGGAATATGCAATCTATTTGGCTGCCGGTATTATCACTTGATCGAAAATTAAATCTTTCTCTCACTAAGAAGCTTTTCTTGGGTGATCATCTTACAAAACCATCTTCTTTGGATTCTATTTTTAATCACCTGATATGTGTAAGACACAGCATATCAGAACTGTTTGACAACTAAAGCAGGAAAGGAATGTAAAAATCTTAGCATCCTAACTTTACACTGAGCTGAGTGCTACCTGGATAGCTTAGTGGAAAATACTTCTCAAGACTGTAATCTCAACTCCCATCAGTAATTGTCTAGGCTACAGAACATCCTTTGATCATTGCAGATTTCTAATAGGGATAGAATCCTGATGAAGGAGTAAATTTCAGTTGCCGGCTCATTTTCTGAAACTTCTAGTTGAGACTCCTTCGGTGTGTGCGTGTGTGCAGGCTGAGCTCAGGCAGACCTTGATCCACTTTGAACAGATGGCTGTAATAAAAAGTGAGCTGGGTTTAAGGGACAGCTAATGTCTCCACAGGCTGCAGTCAATGTCATTAAGGGTTGATTGCAATCTCCTGACATGAGAGAAGTGAATTAAAGAACAGGAACTGCCGGTTTGGCAGCACCGCTCCTCCTTTGGAAAGCTCAGGAAAGGCCCAAGCATTAGAAAGGGAAGAATGCTGACAGACAGACGCTGGGCAGGAACATAGGGCTGTTTAATTCAAAGGGGTGGGTGTTAATTAATTTATTTTGGGTGAAGGAGATCTGATTTCTAAGTTAGACTACAAGCTGTTGTCAGTAGAGTTGGGGACAATGTGCTAACAGCTGCAGGAATATCTTGCGTCGTCTGGGTGGCTGATCTCATATCATCTCCATCTTCCCGTGTCCACACTAATTATGCTGTGTCAGTTGGACACCAGCAGCTCATTTTTCTTACCCCTCAACGTTACTTTTATTGTGTCTGCCTGTCTAGTTCTTTGTTGCTGCTCCCAGCCTCTCCAAAACTCTTCTGCAGTCCTGAAATTATTCATGGCAGGTAGAAAGGAGTAAACTAGGAATGAGTTGGAAATTATCTTTCTGACTAGAATGGCATAATTTCAAATGCATGGAGTGTTGGCTTTCTTTACTTTTAAGATAGGTCAAATGCTTTCCAGAAAAAAAAAAAGCAAGCCATTAAAATTCACCAGAGAATATATTAGGCTTGTGGCGTCCTGATTTTTCTGTCTGGTCTTCTGCTCTTTCACTGCCAAGAATAATTTTGCCTTGCTGCCATTGTTTCACATAACAAAGGACATGTCTAATGAGGCCTCCCACTTGCAGTTCCACGGAGGCACTTATTATTGTAATTAATTTTTCAAGGCAAAATTATAGAACAGAAGCACAAGCTAGTCAAAGATTTTGAATAATCTTTAAGTGTGTTGCTATCATGGAAAAGAGCACCAGATTTTTGTACAAAAGATCTGGTCACTTAAAAATCTAAGGAATCTTGAACATATTTGTTGAAACATATCACTCAGTTTAGAATTACAAGGGTGAATTTAAGATATGTAAATGATACCTCTGTAAATGACTTGAACAAAATCCCATGAAAAACTATGCCTTATTTGTTAAATATGAAAATAATACATGCGTATCTGAAAATATAAAGAAAGACAAAAAATAAAAGCTAGCTATAACATTTCAGCTACAAGATAATCATATAATTATTTTCTGGGCACAGTGGAGTGAGATAATTACACTGGTTCATTCATGAAGCTGTCATCCTTTATCTATGTAAACCTGTTTCTCCTTTCATTCTCTATTCCCTCTCTCATTTTGCTCTTCTATATTATATGGACACACAGTGTACCACACTTTGATTTATATCACCTTTATAAAATATGTAGAGTTATTCTATGCATATGTTTAATTTTATTTACATAAATGTTATTGCTGACTAAATCAATGCTATTTCTAAGTTATTATGAATTAAAGATATATCTGAATTATATGCAAATTTAGTTCATTGATTCCAACTTCTACATAGCATTTGGTAGAGATATTTTTTCTAGGTCTCCACAACACACGCAATACTGAAATACATGTCTTTAAAAAGTCCCTTCTTGTATCCATGCACAAGTTCTCTGGGATATTTACCCATGGATGGGATTGCTGGGTCATGGGATATAGAATATCTGTATTGATGTGCACATCCACCAGTATTTTAGGAGGCTCTTCACTTTCCATATATCCTCCTATATGCCTGTGTTTAATTAGCTTTCTCCATATTAAAATAGAAAATTTTATTTATAGATTTTATTTTCAAAACTTGTTATGGGCATTTCTCCATATTTTATAATATCAATTTAGTGTTTATATTTAAAGAAAATATTTATTATTGGATAGTCATTTGTTTAATTGACATTCCCTCTGTGATATTCAGGTAAAATATGTTCCAAAAGAGGATATAAATAAGCCTCCATTCAAATGAGCAAAATTGGTAAATTAATAAATTTAAATACTATTGGTATTTGAATGTGGGTGAGAATTTATTTCCTTTAATTTTGTACTGTTTCAAGTATAACTCTTTGGTTAGAGAAAACTAATGAAACTTTGAATGGATTAAGTGAAATGATTTAACAAGTACAAGGATGAACTAAAAAAAAGGACAACCTGACTTTCACAACATTTCTTTATATTATATACTCTAACAATCATGTTGCATGCATTTAGTCAATGGAAGTAAAAATGGCTATGAGAAATGCCATGTCTCTTACATAGAGGAAGACCAAATATAAATGTCTAGCCTCACTGGCCAGAATTATATTAAGATATAATGTAATTTCAAAAAATACAATTCCTCAGTTTTAGCAATATGTTACCTCTCATATGCTAAACATCTCTGCAGATTGTCTTACGAGGTTAAGATAATTTAATGCAACATGTTGTGTTATATTAGATAGCGATCCAATATTTTCAGGTGTTTGGTGTATGTGTTGAGTATTTCCCCATTCTCTCATACTATATCTGATACAAATCTCAAGTTCTAGGACAAAACTTCCAGATCAATGGTTTGCTCAAAATTGGGTTTGGATAATTCAATATGACATATCATGCAAATGTCAGATATGAATAAGGACTAATTTCAGCATACAATATTAAGTAGATATATAGACTCCTATTAAGAATTCTTTAAAAGAATTTGAGTCTTCAAACTTTAACTCAAGATCTTTTATGTATATGAAATGTAAAGTTATATACATAAAAGAGATTCTAGAAACCCAAGTGTGAAAAAGGAGGATAAAGTGCTGATTATGATGCTTTTCTAAAATATAATTCTGCATTTGCCTGAAACTTAGAGCTTTATAGAGTGAGGAGCTTCTCAAAAAGATGAAATAATTTTCCATGAAATTTATCTATCCTTTTGACAATGGAATGCTATTTGCTATGTACTGTATTTTGCATCAAGATAGCATAAATTATTTATCAAGGACAAATATATTCCTTAATACAGGGCCTTAAAGTCTCACTTTTTTTCTGTGAGACAAAGAAACTTACTTGAAACAAAGAAGTCTTTTCTGTAAAGAAACACTATCTTTAGAACAGTACCATTTTAAGCACAGTGATGTAGGTAGCTTGTGAACTTCTGGGGGTTAAAATATTTATGTTTAAATGGTTCTGTTTTGGTGTTTGAGCTGGATGATGACTTGAAGAGGAAGTAAAGCAGGTCACTCTCTATATAGGTGAGGTTTGATCTTCATATTTTCATGGGCTGAGTGTAGGGAAGAGTTGGGTATAAGAAATGGGCTTAAAAGGTGTCAACAGAAAAAAATGAATAGACAGAGAAATTAAGCAATTGAATTTGTAAAGAGAAAAGTGGAGGAATAAGGATGGGAATTGATTTTCTGACTTTCTGATAGGTAATTGACATTACATTTTAATTCAAGTGTTTCATTTTTATGGGATATAGAACAGTGAGGTAAACAATAACTAGGAATAATCTTATCTCATTGTGCCTCACTTTTCTTCATTTGGAAAGTTAGTATATTAATATTTACTTTCAATCTTTATATTTCCTATGCTTCTTTCCTCTTGCCATTTTTATAGCTACAGCTAGTTTTATTGGATACAAAAATGACCCTATGGAGAAAATATATGAATGACTAGTCTTCTGGAATCCCATGTGTTTCTAACAGATTGATAATTAAATTTTTTCATTTCTGGTGATGAAGTTCTTTTTTGCCCTTCCCTCCAGCATTAAGCAAAGGCTGAATCGTGTGAATATTATGGTGAATGCCATCTTTCATTGGCTTTGTGGCATGCCATCAGCAGGATGTTGTGTCTTTATTTTATGAATCAGTAGGAGAAAAAGCTGTGCTAATTTAGCCATGAGACAACATATTATTGTCACTTGAAATTTGTATACTAAATATATGGGAAAAACTTTTAGATGTATTTGTACATAGAGTTAGCTCTTGGATCTCTTCTGAGCATACAAATAAAGTCTAAACCATGTAAAATAAATTGATTTGATGCTCCTGTGTTCATTCTCAGAGTCAGACTCTCCTGAATTGCTTTTCTGCTCAGCATCATTAATATGTGTGGTTTTTCACACAATGCAGTTGGTTACTACTTAATCCAGGGCGTTGGTACTGCATCATTTAACAGTGTGCTGCTCTCTATTGTCTTTGTGATTTTCCTTGTGTAGTTTGCAAGTTTTGATGCCAATGTGTAGGAAATTACAACTATATCATGATTGTTATTGATAGACCCAAGGATCAGATGCACAACAACTTCAGAAATGTTAGATGTTGGCAAAAAATGTGTTTTGGATTTGATGAAATACAGCAGTAAATGCTGAAGGGTCATATTAGAAACTAAGTAAAATTCATCGATAATTTTTGTTTACAGATCCCATTGGAAAAGATTGGCAAGGCTATTTAAGAAAATGCTTGCTCTCAGAGTTTATAATCTGAAATTTATTGTAAAGAAGGGGACTACATGGGTACTGAGACTTGCAGCTTCCGGTGGTCATCCTGCAGCTGTAGGAAATCAAGATATTCCAAGGTGGCAAGAGAGGCCCACAGTAAGTTAGTACATCCATTATTCTCTTGCACTTGTCACTTAACTCTTTTTTGACTTCCCTGATCCTGGCAAAATACAATACAACACTATTGCTATCTCTGCCCTCTACTTACTGAAGGTTCTTCTTCTTCTTCTTCTTCTTCTTCTTCTTCTTTTTTTTTTTTTTTGAATCTTCTTTTTCTTCTTTTTTTGGTACCGGGGATTGAACTCATGACCTCGTGCTTGTCAGGCAGGAGTGTGCCGGTGAGCCACTAAACTATATCCCTGGCCCCTGAAAATTCTTCTAGCTACAAATCAGGACTGATCCATGTGCATAGTAATGTATGCAGAAAGAATGAT
>RJWT010026114.1:0-15913 GCA_004365215.1 Cuniculus paca | reverse complement strand
CAGTGGCTCTGGCCACTGCTACACAACACAAGTCACATCAACAGTTGTGAAGCCTGATGTGGCAAAGGTAGATATAGGATCCATGATCTTTGGCTAAGGGACTTGGGTGGTGTGGTCCTTCCCTTTGTTACCTAGCCTAAATACGGTAACTCCTCTCATCTTTTTTCCGTGATTTCACACTGTATGATTTAATAAACTTTAATTTGAGTACCTTAAAAAACAAAAATAGCAAGCTTTAATAACTCTCAAATTCTTTTTATTTTTCCTTCTTCTATGTTGGGAGGGTGAGGAAAAAAAAAAGGCCAAAATACCACAATATGATATAAAAAGCTATTTTTTAGGTTACTATGTTGGGCAGGGTTGGGCAGAGGACATCTTTTTGGGAACCTGAATAGCCTGCAGTGGAGGGCCACTTGGGGGCGGCTAAGGCCCTGATGTGACAGGACGCTGGCCATGCCAGCACAGTGGAGGGATGCCTGGCCCATGGGTCCAGCTGGGATTGTGCCCACGTGAGTCCTCAAAGACAAGGGCTCCTGGACAAATGTGGGCACGGAAGAAAGGCCATCTCTTGGCTGCGCGTGTTCTGAGGAGCAGATCAAATCGACCGCAGAAGCAGAAGAATAAATTGCATGTGCGCACAGACAGACGCATGAACCCCAGAAGTCAAAGAAAACATGAGCTCACCTTTCAATCCCTAGTTCTGTTCCTTCCTAGCTGGGATCCGTTTCTACCCCGACGTTCCCCTCAGAGACCTTCAACTGACGCTCTGCTTCCTTGGACCCAAGCTTGCTCAGGTAGACACCAGATCCTTGTAACTCAAAGTCCTAACTTACAGACTTCAACTTCTCTCTGCCCCAACTGCAATCTTATTGTTAGTTTGCTACAGAGACAGTTTAAATTAATTTCTGAATCTCCTAAAATAAGAATATAATTTCTTAAATAAAACAGTGTAGTAATTTGCAAAATGATAAGAAGAGACTGCAAACAGAAAGATTAGAAGGGTAGTTCTTTGAAAAGGCAACAACAAAACACAATCTTACTTCCAGATTCTCTTTTTTATAGAGTTCTATCGCTGTCTCTTCAGATAATCCACAGCAACCGTATTCCAGAGGGGTAAACACTGTGGTAGGAACATTAATATAATCACACTGAAAGATAAAAAAATACAATTTTTCTTATTTTGTGACACCTTTTGGAGCAAATATCCATAATACAAATATTTATAAAAGAAAAGGCAAATGGGTACAGTTCAGTGTAACTGATTCTTACAATATCACCAATTTCTTTTTTCTTTTTTAAATCAGGGTCTCACTTTGTAGCTCAAACTGACCTTGAACTCGCAGCAATGCTCCTGCCTCAGGCTCCCATACTCTGGGATTTCAGGGGCATCTCACCACACCCAGCTCAACATCCCTAATCTCACTGACAGAGACCAAGAATGTGCCCCCTACTCAAGGCTAGGGCCAGGCACTGGCCAGCTACCAACACCTGGGACTGGCTCTTCCGAGTCCAGACTTCAAAGGCTGAGATCCAGGAGGTAGAGTGAGGTGGAACTGCTGTGCTGCCCCAAAGAATCTCCCCAAAATGCTTCTTTCGATCCTGCTGGTCTGGACTCTGTCTTTCTCGAGTACTTCCGGTTGACCGTGAGTTCTGCCATGTCACTGGGAGCTGAGCCCCACCTGACTACTCCACACTCCGTGTCCCACTGAGAACAGAGGCCACACAGGCATGCGGCTTAGTGATGGGGCTGAGTTCTGTTCCTTGCCCATGAGGGGAGATGGCTCATGGGTGCAAGGTGCAGTGACACCTCAGGGCCAGGATGGGCACACATTAAGACAAAAGAGCCGCCTCAGCGTCAGGGCAGAATGGACGCTGCACAGACTGTGGCTCCGCAGTTCATGCGGCCCTGCCTGCAGGAGAGCGAGTGGGACTGTGGTGGCCTGGAGGAGGGGCCGATCTGGGGGACAGGGGTCTCTGGACTCTGGGGCAGGGTTGGAGCACTCTGGGGGTGACACCTGAGGAGTGGAGGGCCTGCCTGCTGCAGCCCTTCAAAGGACAACAGTGCTCCTGCAACCGTGCCCCACCCTACTTCTGTTGATAGTGAATTGGATCTGCTCAAATCTAGACTCACTGAGCAAGGTGAGCTGTGTGAGGCTGCCTATGAATCCTGTGACTCTTAGGGTGAATTCCCTCAAGCTGCCACGTCTGAGTTTCTAGGTTTTGTTACCCCAAAGAGGAACAAAACACCATCAGGTAGCCCTAAATCAAGGGAGGAATTCATGGGCCATGCAGAGCAGCGTCCCATCAGTCTGGGTCCATGAACTCAGGTGCCCTCATCCCATGCTGCCCTGGCCCATGTGCAGACCGTGGTAGGCCAGGCACCTATTTTCCTTCTGTCCAACATGGTTAAGTGGTTTGAATAAAAATGTCAGCCAAAGGCCCACATATGGAAGCTAATGGCACTGCTGGGGAAGTGGACCCTTTAGCAGTGGGGCCTGTAGAAAGTTAGGTCACTGGGGGGATGGCCTTAAAGGGGACACTGGGACTTGGGCCCTCTGTCTCTTGTCACTCCCTGGACCTCCACAAGGTGAGCAGCTTTGCCCCTCCTTGAATACCCACCACGCCGTGCTACCTCTCTCCACAGGCCCATGGAGCCTGGGACTGAAACCAGAAACCAAAACAAACCTTTTCTTTTTCTAAGTTGATGATCTCAAATCTTTTGTCACCATGAGACAAGGCTGACAAACGCAACAGCTGAGAAAGTTGAAGCAGGGTCTGACTCATGTTGAACTTCTGTTCCTTGCCCACCCACTGACTGACTGCCGCTGAGCCCATGTTCCATGGCTGAGAGAGGAAGCCTCCTGCTCCCATCTAGTATCAATGAAGAAAAATCAGCAAAAAATTGCTCAATTTCACCCTTTCTCCCAAAACACTTTCTCCGCATCTTAGACTATCCCCTCCACTTCAAAATGCCTGACGCACAATGGATGGGTGGCTCCTCCTGTGGGGAGCACTTTCAGCACTCCTCATGCTCCCGCAAACGCTGACGGAGCCCTCCCAGGCGCCCTCCATCTGCCACTCCTGGCTGTCCTCAGCACCCTGAAGCAGCAGTGCCTTGGGGGTCACTTCCGAGACAGTGTTCAGTCCTCAGCACAACCCAGCACCCTGCACCTCTGTGCTGTGACCCAAGTCACCTGCCTACCAGGAAAGCCCTCTGCTTTCTTGCCTCTGAGGTACTCAGCCTACAGAGCCCATTCCGAGCACTGAGTCCAAGAACATGAGACGTGTAAAGCATCCAAGTCATACCGCCGGCTTGGTAGATGATGATACCCAAGTCTTGAAAGGCCACTGGCTACCAAGTGCACACACCAAGCAGGTACAGCCGCCAGGCCTGCAAGCTGACCATGCTGGGCACACCTTCCACTCGGTCACATGCAACTATCCACTTGTCCATCCTTTTGGTTAGGAGCCAATGGTCCTTACCCTGGCCCTAAAGTAACAGGCTGACAGCACTCCCCAGCACAGAATCACATTCCATCTTCTTGTCCTCTGTGCCTGTCCGACTTGGGGCCCCCACCTACCTGGAATGTCATGGGGCTGGAGCCGTGGGATCTTCTGTCTATCACCCAATACAGTGTCTTGGTCACAGTAGAAACCAAAAAATATTTGCCAAAAAAAAAATTTGCTTGCAATAATGAATAAATGGCAAGTCAACTGCAAATTATACCTCTGAGGAACCCTTTACTTGGAAAACAAGAATACAGTGTGATTTGTGCTGATGTTTTTTATATCATAATTTTGATCAAGATATTATCATCTCAAGACTGGGAGTGTAGCTCACTGATATAGCATCTGCTTAGTATGGATGAGGCCTGGGCCTTAATCCCCAGCCACACACAGATGCACACACACACACACACGTGCACACACATACACACGCATGGGTCCGATGGCTTAGCAACAATATTAAGAGACTTACCTTCTCTAAAGAGGCCCCAAAAAGTCGGCGAGCTAGCAGCTTGCCTGCCTGTATGGCGACAGGAGTGAGCTCTGGCTTCCCCTCCAAAACGTCCCCAATAGCATAAACGTGGGGGACACTGGTCTGCTCCACATCGTTGACTGGTATTTTGCCACTACTGGTAGGGTGGAAAAGAAAAAAGATATAATATGACCAACCATACTGCTGCTGAACACTATTCCAAAAGACAAAGGCCTTTGTCTAAAGAATTCATGTGCTGTGGGTCATCAATAATCCGCACAATCAGTGGCTTAAAACAGCAAGGCTTCCTGCAGTCGCGACAGAAAACCTCTCTCTGGTGAAGCCAGGCACGCTTCTTGGATGCCTGGGATTAACTCGATTTCCCCCACAATCACCTTGCAGCTTTGGAATTTTCTCCTTGCCTCACTAGAGACACAAATATTCACACATGGTAAGTGAATACACTTCCACAACTATTTTTCAAAACATCTGTCGAATGTATGAGCTTTTGAAGGTACACAACAAGAGTTACTGATTGACTGATTGACTGACTGTAGAGTTGGCACAGAATCTATTGTAAAATCGATTGAGAGTATTAAAATGTTGTATCTTAATAATGAAGTAAGAACTTCTGACAGGTGATTTGCAGCCCCACACTTACTGACCTCTCATTGATGCTGACACCAATCTTCTCCAAGCCTATTTTCCTTGTATAGGCATCACGACCAACTGCTAACAAAACCTGTTTTTATAGAGAGAAAAATGCAAATTACTCACCTCAGGAGCAAAAGAGGGGCATCACCACAGAGCATTCAAACATTAAAAAGATGACAATGAAATTTTTTGTTTTCTGTCTTTTTTTAAGATAGGGTCTTGCTATGCAGTTCGGACTGGCCTTGAACTCACTTTGTAGCCCAGGCTGGTCTCAAACTCACAACGACCCTCCTGTCTTGGCCTCCCGAGTGCTGGGATTACAGGTGTGTACCACCATGCCTGGCTACAATGACAATTAAATTTTACAGGCAAACTATGCCAGTAAGTTTGACAGTGTAGATAAAAGAGTTCTTGAAAGATATAACTTACCAATCTTACACACAAAGGTCTGAATAAGTCTATGTTAGATGCTGATCTGTCCCTCAAAATCTGTATGTTGAAGCTCTAACTCATAGTGTCTTGGGCTGTGACAGTATTTGGGGACAGGGCTATAAAGTATAAAGCAGAATTAAGGCTGAAGTCAATATGGTTTGGAAAGTGTCCCTCAAAAGGTCTTCTGCAACAGGCCTTGTCCCAGGAAGTGGTGCTGGGGAAGGAGGCGGAGCCTTTGAGAGGTGGCTGCCCACTGGCTGCCCTCCAGGGACGCGGGGAGAGGCGGCCCTGATCTTCCCCTCCTCTCCTTTGCTTCCCAGCTGCCATGAGTTGAGCAACTTCTTCTGCCATGACCATTGCCTCATCCCAGGCCCAAGAGCACCCAGGCAAAGTGACTACGGAGGGAAACCTCCAACACCGTGAGCCAAGACAACCCATTCCTCTTCTGGAGATAATTCTGCAGCTATTCTATTACCGAGATGGAAAACTGATGAGCACAGTTCTCAGTATGAGCAATGTCCTTCTAAGGGGAAGACACAAGGCCACAGCCAATACTCAGGCACAGGACACTGTGAAAGACCCACACATGATGGCAGCTGTCTGCAAGCCAAGGACAGTATCAATTCGTGGCCACGTGCCCATCGCTTTGTCCTGTGGTGTCAGAGGGCCTCATGGGGACCACAGTGAGGGAGGCCTATTTATTTCATGGCAGTCAGGAAGCATAAAGAGAGAGACAGGAATGGTCCCAGGTCCCAATATCCCTTTCAGGGGAACACCTAGCTTCCACCTATCACACCTCATACGCTATGGGTTCTGCCACCTTCCCAGCCAGGGGCCAACCTGTTCATACACTGGCTTTGGGGGGGGCATTTAAAACCTAAACCTTAGCACACCCCTAGCAAACCGACATAGCCTTTATCCATTAATGAAACTGAATCTGTAATTTACAAAGTTCCATAACAAACGCCAGGCCCAGGTGGCTTCTCTGGCTGAAGAAACTCCCGATGCTCGTGACATCAAGCTGAACAGAAGAAACCAGACACTGAAGAGCACAGACTGTCCGATAATGTGCACACAAGGGCGAGGATGGGCGAAACCAGTCCATCGTGGCAGAATCAGAACAGGATGCTCCAGGCTGGAGACTGGGAGGGAGTAAATGACAGACATTTCCACCCCAAGGGAATGTGGCTTGTGTGAAGATGTGTGTTTGTCAGGGCCCATTGACCCCTACATCTGAGATTGGTGCACTCAGTACTTGGAAATTATTCCTCATTGCAAAAATAAATAATTTGACAAGTTAGATATTATGAACTTTATAGTGATGTATTTGAAAACTTAGGTGAAATGGACTAAGTCCTAGAAAAATATATTAATCAAAAATAACACAAGAAAACATAGAAAACCTAAAAGCTCCTTTGATCATGAAAGAAGTTGAATCATTGTTCAAATACATCTCCATAGAAAACTCTAGGCCTAGATGGTTACATCAGTCAATTCTAACAAACTGAAAAATGAACTGCAATATTGCATAGATATGCCAAAGATTCAAATAGAAGAAACATAATCCCAACTTCTTTTATGAGTATGAACAACCTTGATACTTACACCAGAAGAGTTCAATGTGTGAAAGGAAAACTATAAGCCAATATGATTCATAAATATAGATACAAAGGATAACTAAATCTAACATAACCAAGTTGAGTTTATACCAGGGATACAAAGTTGACTGAACATTAGACAGTTGGTATGATTTAATACATTGATATGATGAAGAAAAAATGATCATCAGTATCTGTAAAAGAAACATTGTTACAATTGCACATCCACTCGTAATTTTAAAAGAAATGAAACAAAATAAACAAAAAACCACTTAGCAAACAAAAATCAGAAAAGAATTTCCCTAACTGGTCATCCACTAAAACATTGCCGGGCGTGGTGGCCCACACCTAATCCTAGCACTCAGGAGGCTGAGGCATGAAGATCTTTGCAAGTTCGAGACCAGCCTGGGCTACAAAGTGAACTCAGGGACAGCCTGAACTACATAGCGGGACCCTGTCTCAAAAAAACCACACACAAAAAAAGCAAACCAAAACAAAAAAAAAAACTTAGAGAAAACATTACTCTTTAATAATGAAACCACTGAAGACTTCCCTTCTAACACTGAGAACAAGACAGGATTGCTTAGTATTGCCACTGTTTCTCAGAACTGTACAGGAGGTCCTAGCTTAGGCAAGAAAAAGGAGAATTATAGTAGAAAAGAAGAAACAGAGCTGTTATTAATTGCAAATAACATGAATGTGCACAGAGGAAATCTAAAATAATCTATAGATTAAATAAGAGTTTAGCAAACTCCTGAATACTAAATCAAAGCACAAAAATCAGTTTTTCTATACATCAGCAACAGTTAAAGACAGTATTTTTCAAAAAACACCATTCATAACTATCTACAAATACGTAAGTAACCAGGAACAAATCTAACAGAAGATGTTCTCTTCATCTCTCCAGACCAATAATTATTAATTTTGTGGGGAATCATAAATAAAGAAGACCCAGGGGCAGATACCCTATGTTCTACCTGAGACTACAAAGGAGTCGGCAATCTCCAACCAATCTATACATCATTGTCATCCTAATCAAAATCTCAACAGGGTTGGTTTTTGTTGCTTTTTAAAATGTATTTTCAATCCTCTATTACATTTATTAAGTAAAAAAATTATGTGTATAAACAGTATATAAATAAATGTATAGTTTCTGTCAAAACTATAATTACAAAAGAATTGCTGGTATCTAAATTATTCCACAGTCTATTTACACTGTTTCAAGATTTTTCTATTGTTTGTTTTTGAACAAAGAACAGTTGTAGCTGGGCACAGTGGTGCTTGCTAACGGTCCCAGCAGCTCTGGAAGCTGATGTGGAGGAGCACAAGTTCAAGGCCAGCCTGGGTGGTGGAATGAGGCCCTGTCCCAAAATAAAAAAGGCTCGAGTGTACTCAGTGGTAAGAGTCCTGCCCTAGTGTGAGTGAGTCCCTGCATTCAATCCTCAATAGCAAAAAAAGAAATGTATTGTTTTTTCAAACTGTAGAACACATTCAATACTTACTGCAAAAACTTTCAAATGAACATATGTATAAAATATCCAATTCTGCAGAAGCTGGCACCAAAACACTTAGATATGTGTGCTTCCAGAGTTTATTCTATATGTAGTTACATATACAGTACGTGCACTCCACCACAGTATTCCTCAGGGATCCCTGAAAACCCAGAGTCAGCACCCAACCACTCTGTGTTTATTACGCTCTTATAAAGTATCATAACAATCCTGACATAATTTTTCCATAAGTTTAATCTCTGTCCACCTGTAAGTATACACAGCCCTTACTGCTTATAAGATAAGTACTTACTGTGTTGTACACATCTTCGATCGTTTCTGCTCCCTCCGTGGATTTAGCTGATACTTTCAGCTTCCCAGGCAAACCTTTCTCCAACTGTTGAACCTAATAAGGATAAAAATAATGCAATCACTCCATCTGAGGTGACAACAGATGGACCAAGGACCTAAGGGGGCACACACATGTGGGTGGATATGTGTGTATGTGGTGGTGCATATGGGCGTTGAGGACTTTGGACTTGGCAGAGGGAGAGAAGAGGAAACTGACACACTAGGATTTGGAGGCAGAAGCAAATGAAAAGATTGGCTGGGATGGGAGGCTGAATAAAAGGAGAAATGAAGGGCGGCTTCCTAGGTTGTGTTAACACCTGGCACAGACTCTGTGTCATTCACTGAGCACTGAGATGAGACAGAAAGATTAGCTGGGGAACACATCTAGTAGAAAATACAGTTTTGCCTCTGTCGTATTAAATTTGAAATGTTCACAAGGGACTGAAGCGGTGACAGCCAGTAAGCAGTGGTGAGGAATGAGCGTGGGGGCCAGGAGAGACGTCTGAGCAGGAGCTGTGGATCCGAGCACCAGTGCCTGCCCCTGCGCCGAGGCCCGGGACATGTAGGGCAGGGACGCTGGATTTCCTGAGCTGCAGTTGCCAGAGGGTGGAGAGTGGAAGCAGCCAGGAGCCTGGAAGTGTGCAGTGGAGCAACAAAGCAGGAGAAGCATGTGGAGATTTGTTTTCGTAAAGGGGAAAAGAAAAATGGGGGATTGGTGAAAAGGGAGCAGAGGACTTATTTAAAGATTGAGATGTTCTAATGGGAAAAGGGAAAAGATGGCAGCAGAGGATGGAATGTCCTTGAAAACGTGAAGAAAGATCAGAGGAGGGGGGATGCAGCCTTCTAGAAGAGCAAGGACACCTCCAATGTCAGAGGCCAGGACAAAGGAAGTGGGTTCTGTAGATTTGGGGTGGGTATGAGATATTTAACACTGAGTACAAAGTATTTTACCTAGTGCAATGAGACAAAGGGCAAAATTAGCAATCAAAGGGCTGAGAATTTAGCTCAGCAGTATAAGCACCTGCCTGCCAAGTGCAAGGTCATGAGTTTGATCCTCAGCACAAAAAAAAAAAAAATTAGCATTAAAGAGTAAGAAAAAAAACAAAAAACAAGAGGAATTGCAAATGCCATTCAGACTTACCGCCACAGGTATAAATTTTCTTAAGAACTTGACACCGTGCTGTTCCATGTAGGAACCCACTTTCTCTGCCATCTCTCTATCAAAGCCACGAAGAAGGACAGAGCGCACCATTACTGTGACATCTAAGCCAAAGCCCGCAAGAAACCCTGCACATTCCAGAGCCACGTAAGATGCACCCACTACTAATGTCTTCCCAGGACAGTATGGCAGAGAAAAAAGATCATCACTGAAAAACAAAAATGAAAACCAGATTACCTAGGCAATGAAAATGAAATGAGTTGTCTAGGTTTCAGTGTGCAATGATCTTTAGCTGGCAAACTGCAGCTTGGTACAGCAATGAAGAAACACTAAAAGCAGCCCCCCTTGTAAGTTTGTCACTGAGTCTACTGTGGACAGGATGTGCAAGGAGGAAGTACACCTTTTACACAGTCAACTTAGATCACAAGGAAATTGTGCAAATAAAATTGAGTGGAAAACATTAGACTACATGGATGAGAAAAGCAGCTATCTGGAGGTGTGTGGATGTGGTGTGTGCGGATGTGTGTGTTCCCCTGCACAGCAGCACGGGGACAGATGCACTGTGCTACCGTGGGCCTGCTCAGCAAGTTTGCAGGTCACTGTGCATAAACGTGCAATGTCTTCTGGCCTTCCTGGTTAAAAATCCGCGAAATCCCAGGATTGAGAGCTGTGCTGCACCTGACCACCTGGGTCACCTTGATCCTTGACATTTAACCTTGAAGCTAATAGTTTTTACTTCTCCTTTACCTCCACCCATGCCATTTCCAGAAACTATCTGGAAACAGCATATTTTTATGCACAAATTTTACCCCACACATGATTTACTTAATTTTAATTTCTCTGTTTTATTACTTGAACTTTGTCACTTCCTGAATTGTACTTTTATCTGTCATCAATTCAAATCTTCTGTACAGTAAGAAAAGGAGAAAATAAGTGGAAATATAAACATAACGCATTGATTAAAGTTGAAACACTCTATTTAATCTTACCTAGTAATACAGTATTCTTTATCTCCTTGGATTCCTAAGTATCGTGGCCTTTCACCTGTTGCTATGACAAATTTCGCAGCAGTGTAAAAAGTTTCCTGTCCTTTTCTATTGGTTGCCTTGAAAAAAAGAAAAGTAAACTTCCCTTATACAGCAAACATTACAGAGCATCAGACATCCTGGTAAAATAGTTACAATCTTTTCAGGGCTTCTCATTTAACACCAAGAGCAGGTGTGCAAAACTTATTGCACAATATGATAAACACGCCCACAGCCAGGTGTGGAGATGCACACCTGTAATCCCAGCACTCGGGTGGCTGAGGGAGGATTGCTGAGAGTTTGAGGCCGGCCTGGGCTACAAAGTGAGTTCAAGGCCAGCATGAACTACATAGTAAGTTCAAGGCCAGTCTGAACTACCTAGTGAAACCCTGTCTCAAAAAGACAAAAAAAAAAAAAAAAAAAAAAAACCTTGCCCAAAGAAAATAGAGATCTTTATCAAATAGTAACCACTGCACCATGGTGGGGCAGGGGCTGGAGCCTGTCAAGGATGGCTTCACGAAGGCATGGAATTGAGAGAAGGAGGATGACTAGGGAAGAATGGAGCCCTAGATGAGAGCATCACACACATCTGCCTACAAGGAGCTGGGTTCAGGGAACAGCAGGTGACCAGAAGTGACTGGAGAACAGGATTGTGTCTCCCATGAAAGGAAATAAGACAGACTAGAGTCAGATGTGAAGGCCTTCCCACGCCAGACTAGAAATTCAGACTCTGGGGAAGTGACAATGATTGTTGGTATTCTGTAATTACAGGAATAATTCAAAATACACTTTCATGTAAATCACTCAAATACCAACGAAGGTGCCCAAAGAAGTATGATCCGTGGGATGGAGAGTGGGCAGCCTGGACAAGGGGCTTGCTCAGAAGAGCTCAAAAACAGACAAAACCAGATTGAGGGCAGGGAAGGACCAATGTCCAGCTTGAGCAGCTGGACAGATACAGGCATCACAGATGAGGTAGTGCAGGTGGGGCCTGATCGGCTACTCAGCCATCCGTGCCAGGCATGTTATAGTCCGAGAAATAAGACCATAGTTCCACAGTGTCTCACGGAGGTGATGTTATTCAAACTGGCCTATGTGCAGCTATAAAGAGGCAGCCTACACGTACTCCTCACCTCTCCCTCAGCTGAGGAAACAGCTGGCTACAGAGACACCTAAAACCTTGTCCAGATCATCGCACACAGTATTACCAAGTACAAAATAAACTGGATGCTGAGGACAATAGCTGTCTCTCATAGCTCCAATTTAAAAAATATTGTCCTCATCAAATGATCTGGTTTTCCTTATGTATTGATCTCATAATGTAATAAACATTATAAATAGAAATATAAATGCACTGATTTGGGTACAACTATTATAAGTGTTTTTATAAACAATATGTATTGGAGTTTTGTTTTGTTTTGTTTTTGTCTTTTTGAGAAAGGGTTTCACTATGTAGTCCAGGCTGGCCTTGAACTCACTTTTTAGCTCAGGCTGGCCTCAACCTCACAGCAATCCTCTTGCCTCAGACTCCTGAGTGCTGGGATTACAAGCATGTGCCACTGAGCCCAGCTGTATTAGAGTTTTAGTAAGGTCTCACTTTAAAAAAGGCTTCTACTACTAAAATTTTGAATCGTTTTAGTCTTTTGAACATTGAAGCATTTAGTCTAAATATTTTCCCTTTTAAGATGGAAGTAAAATCAAAGGCACACAACTTTAACAAGTCTTTAAAATGCCATGTCTTCAATTTAGCAGTCATGTGTAATCAACAAACTGAGGGAAAAGACACATTTGAGTAGTCACATGTGCTGTGTACACACGTGTGCACATGCTAGCTACTGCCCTTGGCAACATGGAATTGTAGTTCCAGGCAAATAAAAACCGTAGTCAGGAAAGGCAATGACCAAGACATGAATCCCAGACAGTACCTTTATTCTATGCTGCTCCACGAATTCTCCGTAGGAATTGACATAGGCCACCCCTTTCTCTCGCAAGGACACCCTGTAGCCCCAGTTCAGAGAGCCGACGTGGTTCTGAATCGCTTCTGTCAGGGTCTCCCAGTTGTGCTTCACTGAACAGAAATAACCAGGGTGGCGGTGTGGAGTGAGTGCTGCTTGTGGTGGCAAGTCACATGCAGCCACACATAACCATGTGTGCGCTGCGCTACCTGCTGCTTTGAAAGCCAAGGCGTGGCCACAGGCCGGGTGGCGCATGCCTGTAACCCCAGCACTCTGGGACGCTGTGGAAAGAGGACTGCAAGTTTGAGCCCAGTCTGGGCAACCTACTGACAGTGAGACCCTGCCTCAAAACAGGAATGTTTTTAGAAAGGGCTGGAGAGGTAGCTTGAGTGCAAAGGCCCTCAGTTCAATCCTGAGGACCAAAAAAGAAAAATAAAAAAGATCACTCCGAGGCATTCATCATCTTTGTTACAATCTTTCATCTGACTTTTCAGCTCGGGATGCTGATGGGTAAGAAATGTCCTGATTTGTAACATTTCTTCTAAAAGCAATGAACTTAACTGAACTGATGAATTCTATTTTAGTTTAATCTCTTGCGTCCTCTAGGCACATTGGATATAACTGGGTATAGTTTCTCAGGTTGGCGCGCCTGTCTCCCTATGTATCTCCTGTGCACTCTGCTTTGGAGCAGGGCCACCCACCCCGGTCTGCATTTAACACCAAGACCCCACGCTCTGATTAAACACAGGCTCTGGTGTTTCCCCATCATGCCACAGCACATACACTGCTAAATGCACGAGTGTACGGGAGATGTTCATCTGTCCTTCTGGGACAGTGAACTCAGGGCCACCCACACTGTAGAGGAGGACACTACTGTAGAGGACAGGTGACAGCGTCCTAGAGTTCTGGGATCTCTACAGGGACAGTTTTCTGTTTTCAGACTGTGTATCATTTTGGCCTAAAAATAAAGGTGAACTTTTCGATTTTTTTCCTAAGTTTCACAACATTTTAAATGACCCAGGAAGAATCTACTCCTTGAAGATTTGAGAAAATGGATTTGTAAAGCTATGGTGTCTTTGGGGACTCTCGTTGCTCTCAGACTCATTTCCTTTGATAATTTAAGTCACTCAAATTGTTCCTACTTTCCTAGAAAATATTTCTGTTCATTGAGACATTTAAAATTGTCAGCACTAATTTGTACAGCCACATTCAATGCTTTATGTTTTCTATGACTGGATTTACAAGATCTGACCATTTTATTTATATCTTCAAACACCATACTCTATTTTTTTTTTCCAGACAATGTCTTATTATACAGCTCAGGCTGGTCTTGAATTCACTTTACAGTCCACGCTGGCCTCAAAATGGTGCCATCCTCCTGCCTCAGCATCCCAAGTGCTGGGATTACAGGCACACGCACGCCCCCATGCCTGTCTCAAACACCATACTCTGGATTTTATTTATCAATTCTATCTGTGGGAGGTGGGGGAAGGTTTGCTTATGAATGTCTGGATTTCTTGTTTGCTTGCCTTTGCTTACATTCTGCTTATCTGGTGTTAACTGCTATCCCTTATATTTGCGTTTCTTCAACATACATATCTTCACCCATCTATTCAAAACTTTATCATATATTTAAATTAAGAAACAGGAAGTTTTTAAATCAACTAAAAATTGAATAATTTTATATTTTCAGCAGTGATCTCTTTGGATGTTAGGTATTTGTGTATGAAAAACACATGGAAGAATTTTGCTGTTACTGAACCTGAGAATCTGACCCATTTCACTTTATTCTAATTTAATTTTGTTCTTGTAAATCATATAGATGTTCTTATCTTCTGTTGTTATTGTGTTCATTTGGAATTACAATTTCATGCTGCTTCTCTTGTTAATTTTGCTTTACTATCTATCCTCTGTACATTTTCCCTTTTCCCCTTCTATTGGAGGTTCTACATTCAACTTCTAATCTGGAAATTATCTATGCATTTTAACCTATTTGAACCTGTATTTCTCTATCAAGAGTAAAAGGATCTAAATCGTTGTCCTGGAGTGAGATTTCAGCATGAATTACTTCCTGTCTCTCACCTCCCAGATTCTGTTCACTTCTGATCATTTACTGAGCCTATGCCTCAAAACTGCAATGCTCCAAACTCCAAGTGAGGGCTGCCCCTTCCTACCTCCTCCCTCCTTCTTCTGCATTTGGATGGTGCTGAGGATCGAACCCAGAGCCTTGCACGTGCTGAGCAAGTGCTATAAAGTTGAGCAACACCCCAGCCCCAGGCTAAGTATTTCTAAGTGTTTTAGAAGCTCACTGACTTAGAAGCATTTTATTTATAGGGAATTTTGAGAAACTTAAAATTTGGCTCACTTGAGAAAATTACATTCCTCAAAGTTCCCCATCTATAAATGCTTTTTGAGTCAACTCTGGGGTGCTAGGCTAAGTAGAAAATCCAGCGAGCGCTTAGCAGAGTTAGGAACATGGACTGAGGTCTCTGCAGTGAGGATGGAGCATGCACAGGTCCTGGCTGTCCTCTCTGTGGAAGTGCAGAGTCCACATGGTACAGCGGACAGGGCCGACAAACCCCAGAGCCCCCAGCCAGCCTGGACTGACCTCTGCCTGCTCTGTGGGCCTCCACACCAGAGCGGGAACCAAGCTCTTCCCCGCTCAGCCTTTTGGGCACGGGGACTTCAGCGTTCCTGCCACGCTGGGTCTGGATGTGCTCTGTCTCTAGTAGAGCCCAGGAGAAGCCTGGCTGCCTTCGTGACAGTGACTGGACCATTACAGGCATCTGGGCCTTTCTCACAGGAGTAAGCTCCGACTTTGTGGGCCTGGATTCCTGACCACGAGAGCAGAGGCCACCCCTGCACTTGGTTTCTTCCCTGCATGCCCACCTGCCTCCCCAGGAGCCAAAAGATGCCAGGGTGCATTCTTGAACTTCTTTTTTTTTTATTAAACTATCCAGTCTCAGTATTCTGTTAGAGCAACAGAAAATGGACTAAGAAATGCCACTTGGGGTCAGTTATTTGAGAAACGGTATAGAAACACTTTTACTTTAAAAAAAATAAGTAAAAAGACTCTTTACGGAGGCTGAGGCAGGGGGATTAAAAGTCTGAGGCCAGCCTAGGCAGCTTGGTGAGACCCTGTCTCTAAACCAGAATTTACAAAAGGCCTGCAGATATAGTTCTGTGTTCTGTAGGTTCAAAGCCCAGTACTACAAAGAAAGAAAGGAAGGAAGACTCCTAAACTACCTGCCTAATTGAAATGTCCATCCT
>RJWT010026113.1:5256-16021 GCA_004365215.1 Cuniculus paca | reverse complement strand
TCAAAATGTACTCAAAATTACATTACAAAAAGCTTTCATGGGGTAATATTCAAACAGTCACAAAGGTTAAGAAAATACTAATATCAAAGTACAAATGGCTACAATGCTAGACAAAAACTACTATATAAGAGCCTCTTCTAAAAGTAAAAATAAAGAACACAGCACATGAGTCAGGATGAGTTTCCTGTTCTACTCATGAATTTTAGTCTTCATATTTATAAGGTCTGTTATGTTGACATTCTGTAGCGTTTCTTATGACATCTAGTGAAGTCTAATCCCAACTTTGTAGGGCGGATCTTCTATAAGGAACCTCTTAATCCTGATCACATCTCGGTTATTGTACAGTTTCAAAATAGTGCAATATTGCCATGAAATGCTAGGGCATGAAGACATATCCAGTGTACAGGATGATGGTCATGACACCAACCAACATGGAATTGAACACTGTCCACTCCCAGGGTTCCAGCATGTAGAGCGCCATGACCGTCAGGTATTGGTAGGAGAACCAGGACATCTGTTTCCAGGCCTGTGCCAACACCATCCCCACCAAGCAGCTCTGGTGATGCAGCCTCACATCCACCCATCTGTCTGGCAGCCCGCCTGCACCCTCAATAAACTGAATTTTAATCTATTGGTTTTTATTTGGAAGAACTGAATTTGAGACTTAATTTTTTCCTCATTTCAGTAATTTTATCTTTTCCTATTGTGATCAGAGTATTTCTATTATATTTGTTTTCTCCAGAGAATCTGTGTGGGTCAGAGTTTCACAGCAGTGAGGGCAGCAAGTCACATGATTGCATGGCCTTGTAGAGCCCCGATGACACCTGCTATGGGGTTTGACGCTCTGTGAACACAATGGTAACCCTTGCTTACATGCAACCACCCCCAGGAGCTCCTGCCCAGTGTCTGAGAAATATGGGGCATTGGTTTCTGGCAGGCACATGGACCAAGTTCCATTCTCCCAGTGACCTACTAGGGTACGATCTTCTCTCCTAACTCTCCTTAGTGTCTGACTCCCTCCTCTTCTCCCCATCTTAATATCTGGTTTAGGCTGCTGCATTAAAGGCAGAGGTTTTGCAAAAACCAAAAGAACTAATCTAAAGGGACACAGTGCAGTCACTGGGACACAAGACTGTCAGCCACGGCCTGAGCCACTCCAAGCCTGCTGTGTGAGGGAGTGGATGCAGAAGCGAGAGAGGTCAGAGATACATTGCACCATGGCCAGTGTCCAGCCATCCTGTTCTCAGCACCAACCGATTTGCTCAGATGTCTGGCATTTCCTGTTAGACACCGAGTGGCCTCCTGTCCAGGGACACAGAGGCTTCCACAGACACAAATAAATGACTTACTCTTCTAATAACTCTGAAGGGACTCCGTGAGGAGAGGGGCTCAGGATAGGGTCTGGTGTTTAGGGATAGAGCCCCGGACAGGGTGCCTGTGTGCAGGCCGGGGCTTCCGTGGTTAGCAATTGCACTAGGAGGGGTGGACATGAGCTCAGTGGTAGAACACTGTCCTGCACGCTTAAGGCCCCCACGTCTACTCCCAGCACTTTAAAAAAAGGAAGAGGAGGAGAAGGTTGGGGGGGTGGTCACTGAGTCAAAGAATGGCAGGTTCTGTTGGGCCCAGTGTAGGAAAAAGGGGAATGATAGGGACTTAGAAACAAAAATAGAGTCTTTTATAGACTGTGTTCTGAACTGGCAACTTGATGAGTTGATATTATAGCACTTAGAGCAAATTCACAGAATCCTATTTGGTAAGCTATAGTGTTAGAGCCAAGATTTCGTGGTAAGTAAACTGTTGTATCTGGTCTGATCTCAGATCCAAAGATATGCTCCCCTTCCCCTTTATGATGCAACCTCATTATAAACTGGTTTTTTTTTTTTTAGATTGGGCCTTGCTATATTTTCTATGCAGCTCTCAAGCCCCTGGTTTATCGTGTCTGTCTTCTTTGATGCAGCACACTTTCAATGTTCAGTCACACTGTAGTGTGTGTCATTCTCTGGGTGCCAGCAAAAATCTCAAACCCCATAAGCTCCAGGCTGCACACAGCACCCCACCTTGGCCCCACCCCAACAGCATGAAAGACCAAAGCCACCCCCGCTCTTTCTGGTTTCATTGCAGACCTACACTGGCCCATCTCCCTGGCAAATCCTTTTACTGTTACTAGGTGATTAACAAATCGGACTCCATGAGCATTGGTGTCTATGTGTCATTTGTCCCAATATCCGTAGGTTCTGGAAGGGCAGGATGCCCAGCATCCAGCAGGAGATGCCAGCTACCAGATCCCACACCACACTCCAGTCACCAACAGCTGCAATCAGGATGTTAGCCCCAGGATCTGTCATCTTGCGGTCCCCCCGAGAGGAATCTAATTCCAAGTTTCCTCCCCTGGCTGCTGGCAGTTTCTCCTGAGCAGTTGGGACAGGACCTCAGTTCTTTGTAGACTGCGATCCTTGTCATGTGGGCCTGTCCCCAGGCACCTAACAATTTGGTGGTAGTTTCATCAGAGCAAGCAAACAAGAAGCAGAGTGTAAGCACGATGGAATCAACTTTTAATGACCCACTCTCAACTTGGGCAGGATGACTCATGGTTATAGTCCCAGTACTTGGAAAGCTGAGGCAAGAAGATAATTAGTTTGAGGCCAGCCTGGGTTACATGGTAAGATCCTGGCTTAAACACAAATAAACAAACTCACTCTCGGAAGTGACATCTCAATCCTTTTGTCACTATATTAGCTTCCTATTGCTCTGGAAAAATGTACCAAAAGTTCAGAAGCTTAAAGCAACACCTATTTTCATCACCACCCAGTAGGGATGAATTAGGAGCTTGGCACAGTGCAGCAAGTTTTCTACTTAGGGTCTCAAGAGGCCACAGCTAAGGCGTGTGCTGGGCTGAGTTCTCCTCAGGACACGGTCTCTTTCCGTACTCGTTCTGGCTGTGAACAGCATTCATTTCGCTATGACTGAAGCACCAAGGTCCCCACACTTGTGCTAGCTGTCAGGGAAGGGCCGCTCTTAGCTCCTACTGACATGCTTGAAAAAAAAAATCACTAGATCCAGCCCGCAATCAAGAGATGATCAGTCAAGTTCGGGCCAGGATCAAGGGCTGCAGATCCCACAAAGATGTAAAGATTGGGGGTCACTGAGAACCCTTAAAGAAGTGACCAGTCACACAGACCTGCTTCCCAGCCTCTCTCACGGCTGGGAGCTGTTTGGAGTGTGTGGGGGGGTCTGATCCTGCTCCTTTCTGGCTCTGTTGTCTTTTATTTACCATGACTTGTTTCCTTCTGTGATCTGGAATTTGGGATTGTGAACCCAGCCTCAGCGGGGCCTTGTCTGTGGAACTATGTGTGTTCAGGCTTAGAAAATCCATCTGGAAAGCACAGTGAGTTGGTTTTGCCAGAAACCCCCAGGGGTATTATTAGGCAAAGACTAACTTTGAATGTTAATGTCTCAACTTCAGGGTTCACAGACCTTACAGATGGTGTCACTTCTTCATAGACAATTTAAGCTTATAGAAAGTAGACCTGAAATTCCAAATCTCAAGGGAAACTTTTTCTGCAAAGCTCAAATTTCCTTACATCTTTCTGCTCCTCTGGGTGAAAATGTTCTCTTTTTTCTGACAAGCATTTTTCTACAGCCTCAGCTTTATGCATGGCCTTAATACCAATCCTCTGCCTTCGAAGGGCCCCCGCCCTCAGCTGTGCCCCACAAGGCCCCTAAACCTCAAACCCAGGCAGCAGCTTGCGTGTCAGGCCCTTTGTCACCACTTGGTTTTCAGTTCCCTCTTTGTTTTTGGCCCTAAGGAACTTTGCTTACTTTCTTAAGCTCTCAGTTATGTATTGAAAAGAAAGTCTATTTCTTACCTAGCATTTCTCGGTGTTTAGAAGGATGTTTTTTCAGGCTACCTCACTAGCTAGCAAGATTTAAAGACAGCTAACATCTTAGATTGGAAATCTGTGGAGTTACTAATTTTTTGAAATCTCCATCCTGCATACCAACATAATTACAGAACCCCCCTTTTGAGCAAGAATGGTGCTCAGAGGTAGAGGCTACAACCCAGGCCGATCTTCCACACAGAGGTCCAGAACTCCACCAGCCACCTTATCAGGGACACAAACAAGGGAGGTGACCCCAATACCAATGTCACAACTGATAATGAGACTGTGAGCTGCTCAAGAACCAGGCATTCTGACCTTAGGTGAGGTCAGTTACTCTTGCCCAAAGAGCCAGCCTGCTGGAACTTACCATGGCTGGTGGCACTGCCTGTCCTACGTGTGTTGCCTGTCCTCAGTGTTGCCTGTGTGGGCACGTGGGTCTCATTTGTGTGCCAGGAGCAGTCACATGGGCTCCTCATGCCCCATAAGCTCCTGGTACCAGGAGCATGACTGGAAGACGTACCCCACGATATCCGTGTGCCTGGGCCTTCAGTCTGCTCCATATCGCAGCCTTTCTCCTTTAGCATAAGGGACATTTACAATGGGTTTGAACTGTGACAGCTGCAGAGCCATTTTGTCCAGAGACCTCCCCACATTTGCCCAGCACACCCACGACCCAACCTGGTTCTGATGCTCGTTATTCCAGTGTGTGATTGCCTAAGTCTAGCTGGAGTTTAGCTGGAATCCCGCCATGAGTGTGTCACACATCTGACTCCAGAAGGTGTAAAGTTTCACAACAGATGGCCATGGGGAACTAGAAAGATAGAGTGAACGTGTTTTACTGAGACCAGGGGACATGTTCTGAGAGGGTTTTTGGGTCTGCTTGTCACTAAAAGGCTGCTTTTCCTCCAAGTCAGACAGTTTAAAACCTCCTAGCTGGGCATGATGGTAATCCCAGCATTTGGGAAGCTGAGGCAAGAAGACTTAAAAGTTTGAAATCAGCCTGAGCTATACAGCAAAACCTATTTACAAAATCAAACCAGAATAGAGCAAGAAGAAAGAAAACCTCCTGCTGTGTCCTTGGAGACCATGCAGCCACCATGCTACAACGTCTAACACCTCTCTGTGGAGATACACTGCAGAGAAGGAGCCTGCGGCTCAGATAGGTCAGATCTTAGAGAGGCACAGAATCTAGCTCCAGGGTGGGCAGTGGGGTCAGAGAGAAAAAGAGAGGAGCTGTGGTACCTGACAGGGATGCAGTGGGTACCATGAAGTGCCAGGAAGTAGGGACAGGTCTGGCCTTCAGCCAGGGGTCAAAGGGCAAGAGTAGGAATGGTGTGGCCCCAGTAGTTGACCTCTGGGGAGGCAGATGGGGACTCCACAACCCTCCCAGGTCCCCATTTAACCATCCAGAGCTCTTCACAGTGGGTTATCCCCTCTCACGGTGGGGGCAGGATGGGGAAAGCAGCATGTGCAGGCCTTATGAGGGGCTGGTCCCTGTGCTAGCCTCTGCGCTTTTGGCCATCTGGCCTGAGGGGTAGCCCAGGCAGTGACAAGTTTACCTGGGCTTTGACAACCATTTCCGAGGCCTAACATACACAGGGGGTGACCCCAATGTGGCTCCCAAGTGCGTCCAAATGCATAGTTCAGGTCTGTAATCTCAGCAACCAGGAGATGGAAGCAGGAGGGTCGCTGAGAGTTTGAGGCTACCCTGGACTACACAGTTTAAGGTCAGGCTGAACCACATAGCAAGACTCTGTCTCAAACAGACCAAAACCAAACAAAGTAATAACAGTGTCCCTCGGAGTGCTGTAGGTAGACACATCTGCAATAGACAGCACTGGAGGAGGCCAGCTAAAGTATGGGTGGCACTGGCCCAGGCCAGCTGGACCATGGGCTTCAGAAGGCACTGGTCAGGCAGCCTCCACACCACACCACCACTCCTGGATGGATGCAGAGAACCAGTGGGTATGAGGAAGGTGGGGCCTCCGGGATGAAGACAGCCTCTGTGCCGGGTTCAGGGAGACACACCCCCAGGCTGGGGAAAATGCCACCTTCTCCTCACACCCCAGTTTTTTGGGGGCTTGTTTGTGTTTTGTTTGTTTTTTCCGAGACAGGGTTTCACTACACAGTTCAGGCTGGCCTTGAGCTCACTTTGTAGCCCAGGCTGGTCTCGAACTCACAACGATCCTCCTGCCTCAGCCTCCCGAGTGCTGGGATTACAGGCGTGCGCCACCAGGCCCAGCTTTTACACCCCAAAGTTCCAAGTAGAGGAAGCTTCACATGAATAGCCCCAGGGTCCGGATCCTTCAGGAGAGCAAGCCAGGTGCTCTCCTTCCCGCACACAGCGCCAGACTCCCCAGTCAGGAAAATACAAAAATCTCTTTATTGTTCACTTTCTGTAAAAAGTCATGCCTCAGAAGAGGACCCTGGGGTGGGAAATGCAAAGTAGGTCACAAGCATGCAGGGCAGCAGCTGAGAGGGGCGGGCCTTCCGTGCAGGGGGTCGGGAGAGGTCAGTCGTCCCTGCTCTGGGGCTGTGCGCAGGGTGCTGGGTGGCAGCCCCTCGTGGTCACTTCACTCACCTCGCCCTGGACGAGGCTGCAGAAGTTACAGGAGACCCAGGCTCTGGAAGGGTCAGTCTTGAACACTGGAGGGGACAGAGGGTCCTTCCTGCCAATAGGAAGGACCCAGAGGGGACCCAGCACCCTCAACATGAGATGGTAAACTGAGGGTGAGTAGCAGAAAGGCAGAGTCCGAGGGCCAGGTCAGCCCCTGGGATCCTCATTGCTCCTCCAGCCCGTCACCCCCCTGCGCCTGTTCGTAGGGGCAGGGCCTGCGACAGAGGCCTGCAGGCTCCGGACGCGAGGGAGGCCCCCGCTGCGCTTCGTCCTCCTCTGCGCAGGCGCCCTGGCCGCAGTCTCCGCAGCCCTCGCCCTCCACGTCGCTCTCATCAGAGTTGTCCTCTTCCAGGTAGCGATAGCCGCGCACCTTGTGCTGGGGCCGCGGGATGCGTGGCTGGCGCGGGAGGACCCCGCACCGCAACTTCTGCTCCATCCAGAGGTAGGAGGCCACAGCCACCACCAGGGTCACCAGCAGCATCGACAGCTTAGCCTGGGTGTAAGGGGCTAGATGACTGTTCCGGGTCGCTGGAGCCGCCAGGCCCTCAACTACCCCAATCCCTCACCCAGGCTTCCCGGGCACCCTCCTGAGGCAAAACTCAATCCCAGTACTATCCAGTTCAATCCTGGGAGTCTCAGTTTCCCTAAGAGGGGGAAGGATAATCCCTTCACCTGGAAGGGTAGAGGCAAAGATTAGTCAGTGGTGGTGAACCTATGCTAGTGTGCCATGATGGGCTATTCATTATCTTGGAAAGCTCTGAAAGGTTTGCGTTAACTGGCTTAGATTACTCCTGGTCGCTTAAACACAGCGGGTCATAGAAATGCTTTTCAGATGTTTTTGATTTTTTACTTAACTCATTCAAAAACAGCTGAGCACCCTAAGAACACACATACGTACCTGCATCCATTCTCTACTATTCTCTACTGTGTCACTGTTTAAAATACTGCTCATGACTAAAGTGTTACACTGACCTGCTGAGGCGGAGGAGCAGAGTCCGAGAAGCTGGTTGGGGTGAACTCAATGGTAGAGCCCTTGCCTAGCATGAGTGAGGTCCTGGGTTCCATGCCCAGCACCAACAGAGAAGCCTGCTCCCCTGCAGGCCATAAAGCAAGAAAGACCCTGGGCTTCCAGGAGCCCCGCACTTGACAAGGAGATGACTGAACAACCCATAGGGAGGCTGGAATGCACACACAAGGAAAAAAGCAAACTGTGGTTCCCTTCAAAGGTGGGTAAATTGAGGCTGGCAGGTGGTGAAGCAGTAATTCTTAGACGGTATCTGTTGCCTGGGGGTGCAGCATGGGGCTCCTTACCCCACCCAGCCTCACCTTCATGGGCAAGCTGGAGCTCAAGTACACCACGAAGATGGCCACAGCCTGCCACCAGTGGTAGATGGTGAAGATGAAGTCCTGCCGCTCCTTGTCCTCATACATGATTCCCAGGAGTGCTGCAGGCAATTAGGACAGTGTAGGCAGGAGACAGGTGTTACCTGGGGCCTGAGGCTGTTGATCTCCTCCTACCTGTGGCTTTCCTAGGTAGGCCCTTGCACTGGTCGCATCCCAGGGCCCTAGAGCCTCCAAAGAGCAATACGCAGTACCCTGGTTCTTGCCTGCCCCCTAGTGGAGGCCCTGGTTACCATGGTGCCCAGCTAAGCGAGGGTTGTACACAGGTCTTGCCAGGTACACACCTGTCCCCAGAAGAGGAAAGCTTTAAGCTCAGGTATGTCCTATCCCTGACCCCAGTGTGCAGGCCAAGTGCGAGGGGCTGTTACTCCTTCTATCCATGGGTTAGGGAGGGCAAACTGTTTCTAGCAACCAAATTTCTACACATCGAACCCGAAGTGTGGCAGACAGGGATTTGTTTCACAAAGAATCTTCCCTGGGTTGGGCCAAAAGAGCAGGAGACACAGACTGGAATGCTGGAGACTGGAAGGTAGCCTAGGTGAGAGTTTAGGGTTACAGACATGTTGATTCTGTAGGTATTTGGGGGCAAGTTTCTTAATTCCCCAGAACTGCTTTTTCCAGCTGTGAAGTGGACTTACACACACTATATGTTGTGCTAGAAAATTCACACAGCACCTGGCAGATCATGAGAGATGACTGCTACTAATACTTTTGCCAGGCATGAACACTCCCATCCTAGGGCCCAGGGGTGACATTCAAAACTGTTAATAGCACAGGCCCAACAGAACATGCCGCTGTAGACAGCGATGGCGGCACTTGGGTGTACTGAGTGCAAGTCACTGGCACATGCTCATCTGAGCACAGATGCATCACACAGCTGGACTCACACCTGGACTCAGGCCCACCCACGCCTGCTGCAAACCTGCCCTTTCCCCAGATTTGGACTGCTGGTGCTGGGCACACTGGGTTAGGGGTTCATGACTATTCCTGGGTCCTTCCCAAAAAAGTCCCTGGGTGTGGCTCAGTGGTAGAGTGCTTGCCTAGCATACATGAGGCCCTACTTTTGACCTCTGGCAACAAAAAAGAAAAGGAAAGGAAAGAACAGAACAGAATATAAATTTTAAAAAGGACCCAGATCTGTCCCTGTGCCCTAGGACATGGTCAGGACCACCTGCTACTATCCACACTCTCTGGGACAAAGACCCTGACTTCTGCTCCCAGTGTCATGGAAACTCTGCCTAAGTAGGCCCTGTCTCCAGGTACAAAAAAATTTGTCCCTGTTGTGTTTTTCATTATCCCTAAGGGCTCTCCACAGAGCCCACAACCACCCTGTGTATCTACAAAATCTCACGCCAACTATCTCAGGCCTGATGCTTACCCTGGTGGGTCACTAGAATATCCATGCCATGGAACCCCCATACCTGCTTCCAGAGTGTCTGTGGGACTTCCCCATCTGTCCTACATTGTGGGTGGGATTTCCACCCTAAGCTGTCCACAGAGATTCCCCACCTCTCTCTGCCATGTCTACAGATGGCTGTGACAGATCCCCTTTGTCTCCAATAGGACCTCGTGTCTTTCCTTGGGATGTCACTACCCCCCAACCACCCAGAAGTTGCCACAGGCCCCACCCAGCAATGCCAGTGCCTATGACAGTACTCACTGCTGAGTCCCGTCTTGTTGAGTGCGCTGCCCACACCCCAGAGAACGGCTGCCGCATACAGGATCCAGCTGTGTTGTTGGACCCGTGGCACAGGGGCCCAGAAAAAGAGGCTGAGGGTGAGCAGCAGGTGCAGCAGTGCCCCAGCTACCAGGGGCACTGAGCGTGGCAGCCACAGCCCCAAGAGACCCAGGAATGAGGCGGCTGAGGCTCCCAGGCTGTAAGCAATGAGGAGGTAGGCCAGCCGTTCCAGCCCCATGGAGCACACGCCATAGCCCTAAGGGACAAGAGGAGAGCACGGGAGGTCAGAAAGCCCCTGTTACTTCAGGCCCACCTTGCCCTCTCTGGACCTCCTGGGTGTACCTCCCTGCAAGGCTGATGGGAAGCCTGCGTGGATGTGGAAAATGTGCAAATGCGTGGCGTGCATCCCCAGATATACAGGGATATAACGCGCATAATACCAAATATGTCATGGAGGATACCTCATTTCAATTTAAGAGAAGTTAGAATAACTCACCCAAGGGAAAAGGAGGGAAGAGAAAGAGGGAGGGAACTATCTAGGACACACTTGTAAATACTTAAACATATACTAAAAGTTCTTTGCTGTTTATGTGCAATTCAACTTTAACAAGACATCCTTTCATTGGCAACCCTATGCAGGCTGTACTTACCAGGGCGAGCCCGGTGCATGCGAAGAGCACCTCAAAGCCGCTGTAGATAAAGAAGGGCACGAGGTGGCGCAGGCGGAAGTCACGCACGTGCTTGAAGGGCAGCTGGAAGATGTTGCCCCAGCCCACGCTGCGCAGGTCGATTTCCTCGGTGGGCCGGTACGCGGCGCCGCACAGGCCCAGCACCTGCAGACAGGCTCTGTGAAGGCGGACCAGCCAGGCAAGGCTCCGCCCCTGGGCTTTATCCCCGCCCCAGGGCCCGCCCCGGACACACCCACAACCCAAGCCCCTCCCTCACTCCAGACCACGCCTCCCAGGGACACCCAGGCTTCAGCTCCGCCCTCAGCCAAGGGCCCCGCCTCCCAGGCACACTCCTGCTCTTCTGCCGTCCCTTCGCCCCGCCTCTCGGCCCAAGGCCACGCCTCCACACCGCTCTACAAGGCAGGGCTCCCAGCCCCGCCCCTAGCAGCAGCCACGCCCTAAGCACGTGCGCAGTGCTTTCGCTCTGCCTGCCAGTTCCGCCTGCGGTTTAAGCCACACC
>RJWT010026112.1:0-15921 GCA_004365215.1 Cuniculus paca | reverse complement strand
GTAAACATTATGATCTCCGCCTGGTGTGGTGGCTCATGCCTGTAATCCCAGCACTCGGGAGGCTGAGACAGGCGGATCGTTGTGAGTTTGAGACCAGCCTGGGCTACAAAGTGAGCTCAAGGCCAGCCTGAACGGCATAGTGAGACCCTGTCTCAAAAACACCAGGGCTTGGGATCTGGCTCAACAGTCTAAGCACCTGCCTGGCAAGTGCAAGGTCGTGAGTTCAATCCCTGGTGCCGCAAAAAAAAAAAAAAAAGTTTTTCAGATTAAAACATTTAGGCATAAAAAATGATCAATCAAACAATGAATACAAATTGTTCTTTTTGATGAACAGAGATTAGTAATATAGTTATATATCTTGTATATATACACATACACACACGCATATATATATATGTATACCTATATAGATGTATTTTCCTTTCTTTCTTTTCTCTTTTCCCCTATCCCAGTGTTTCTTTCCTTTTGAGCACTTTCTTTCCATTTTATTTTCACAATATCTATTGTACATTTTGGGTCTTATTTATTCTTTCAGTTTTTTTTTCACTGAGGAGACAATACAATATTTACACATGCAAGTCTGATTCATTTCACTTCTGAGTGTGGTCTCAAGTTGCATCCATTTACTTATAAAAGCCTCAAATTTATCCTTCTTTATAGTTAAGTAATACTCCATTGTGCAAAAATACCACATCTTTTTTATCCATTCTGTGGTTGATGTGCATTTGGATTGTCTCCAAGATTTAGCTATTATAAATTGTACTGCTATAAACATGGGTACACATATATCCCTGTGATATAATGTTTTCAATTCTTCTGGGAAAATACCCAGAAGGGGAATAGCTGAATTGAATGGGACCTCCAATTCTCATTTTTTGAGGAATCTCCACATTGATTTCCACCATGGTTGCATGTCTACACTCCCACCAACAGTGGAAAAATGTTCCTTTTTCCCCACAGCCCCACTAATATTTGTTTTTTTTTAAAGAGAATAAAACAAAACAAAACAGAACAAGAAAAAGCAAAAGAAAACAGAATAAAGTCAAACACAATACAGCATTTGAAAACAGAGCACAGAAAGCTACACAGGTCTTCAAAACATAACAGCCCCACTAATATGTGTTATTGGTTGATTTCATAGTGATAGCCATTCATTCTGGAATCTCAATGTTGTTTTAATTTGCATTTCTCGAATAACTAGTGATGTTGAACATTTCTTCATGTATTTATTGACCATTTGTATTTCTTCATCTGAGAAGTACGTATTCATCTCAGATGCCCATTTTTGGATTGGATCTTTGAATTTTGGGGGCATGATGTTTTTCAATTCTTTATATGTTCTAGATATAAGTCCTTTATCTGAGGGATGGTTGCCTAAAATTTTTTCCCATTCTGTGGGTTTTATTTTCACTCTGTTGGTGATTTATTCTGATGGGCAAAAATTTTTTAATAAGATGAGATCCCAGTTGTTGATTCTTTGAAGTATTTCCTGTGCAATTTGCATTTTGTTCTTGAACTCTGTCTACACCTATGTCTTCAAGATTTCTACCTACTTTGTCTTCCAGTAGACTTAGCATTTCTATTTTAATATGTAGAGCTTTGTTCCATTTTGACTTTAGTTTAGTGCATGGTGATAGACACGGGTCTAGTTTTAGTTTTAGGCATGTGCAAAGTCAATTTTTTCAGCACCATTTATTAAAGAGGCTATCTTTCTTCCAGTGAACATGTTTGATCTCTTTGTCAAAGATAAGAAGTCTGAGTGTATTTGTAGTTGTGTCTGCATCTTCTTATCTGTTCCACTGATCCTCAGGGTTTTTTTTTTCCAGTACCATGCTGATTTTATCACAGTAGCTTTGCATTATAATTTCAAGGCAGAGATTGTGATGTCTCCTGCCTTGCCTTTGTTGTCCAGGTTTGCCTTTGCTATTTGAGGTCTCTTATGGTTCAAAATGAATTTTTGGAATGTTTTCTCTAGATCTATGAGGTATGCTAATGGTATTTTGATCAAGATTGCATTAAATCTGTATAATAGTTTTGAGAGTGTGGCCATTTTCATGATGTATTATCTTGTTTTAAAGTCCTGCATCATTTTCATTGTTTTGTTTGGTTTTAATTCTGTTTTGTTTTGTTTGATTTTATTATAGTTGATGGCATGGGCAGCTATTTCAAAGATAACAAGATATATTATGGTAGCCATTGTTGATTTACTATTATCTTGTTTCGAAGTCCTGTATTGTTTTCATTGTTTTGTTTTGACTGGTTTTATTCTATTGTGCTTTGTTTGATTTTATTAGGTCTGATGGTATGGGCAGCTACTCTGAAGATAACAGAGGCATATGGTAGCCATTGTTGATTTCCTATTATCTTGTTTTGAATTTCTATGTCACTTTCACTGTTTTGTTTTTATTGACTTTATCCTGTTTTATTTTGTTTGGTTTTATTTTCTTCAAAATAAAAAAAGGAAAAAATAAAAATATCTTTCTAGATAAAGATAATTTTTACATTTTTATCTGTATCTCAGTTTTGCTTGTACACCATGATTTTGTGTGTTAACCCTAGAAACTAATTGGAAATGTATATACCTTCATCTCAATCCTATAAAGAGAACTTATTATTTAGATATACTACTTGCTAAATGGAGAGGCACCTCAATTGGATATCCATACTTGAAATGTAGCTAACCTGAACTGAGATGTACTGAGTGTCAAATATATTCCCGGATTCAGACTTAGTCTGAAACTATCTCTGTAATGGATTTTCATATTAATTACATGGAAAATGGCATATTTTAGATATCTGGGTTAAATAAAATGTATCATTAAAATTAATTTCACCATTTTAAAAAGTTTTTTTTTTAAAGACAACCACTAGAAAAGTTAAAATTATCTGTTAGTTCTCATTGCATTGCTGGAGACCAGTGGTCTAGTCTGTGTAGAAGATGAGGACTACCAGGTACTTTTAAATTAGAAGGCATGACCCCTGGCATCATCAGGTGTTGGGGACCACAAAGTCACAATGGCTAATTTTGCATAGTTCCCTAAGGGATAAATGGAGGCTTGGGATTATTGGTATTACCCTTTTGAGCATTCTCATTAACTCTTTAGGGATGAGCTATCCTCTCCCACCCACTAAGACTAAACTAAAATCACTAAAATTAAAAAACCCTCCAGGGCAAGACCTTTCTTAAAGTGGGATCACCTCCACCCTCTTGAGTCATCCCAGGATTATCTATTGCCTGCTGAGTCGCTGACCTGTCTTCCACTGACCTTGAACCTTCTGCTAGTCCCTCTTACCATTGTACACAGCCAATAAACAGTGGCTGTCTTGGAGTGGCTTTGTCTCTGCCCATCCTGAGGCACTGCCCTCCAATCCCCCTTCACATATTACTAATTTTGTCACTGTTTATTTCATCTTTTCACCTTGCCCCTCATACAGGGAGTAGGGAATCTTGGCCCAGTCCCTGATACTTGGTGCCTGAACAGGGGCATCCTGATTAGTCCTGCTAGGGAAGATTCGCCCAAGTGGAAAGAAAAGGACACCAGATGGTGAGGAGGACTCCATGGGATGAATTTGGGGGCACCCAATTGAAAGTGTAAGGTAAAGCACTTGGCACCATGGAAAGTTTTCCGTAGCTGGGAAAATGGGGCAGAAGCAGTCTAAAGATCAGCAGAATTATATCCAACTCTTGCATAAACTGCTTAAACAAGTAGAACTCATGGTACTGGCACCTTAAGTAAAATGGTGACTGAAATTATTAAATTCAATCCTTGTTTTCTGCAGGTAGGAACCTTAGATTTAGAAGATTGAGATATGATCAGTGAAAGTTTAGAAAGAGCTCAAGGCAGGGGTGAAAAAGTGTCATCAAAAACATTATCCTGTTGGGTATTAGCAAGGTCTGTTTTAGAATCCTTAAACCCTGCGCCATCTAAAGCACCAGTACTAGAGTGAATTGGGGGGCGGGGGTGATCATAGAAAAGGAAAATCAGATGGAAAGGAGAACTGAAAGTTACAACAGAAAAAGGGTCAATACACGGGAAGGTAACATTTCCTAGTACTCTCTCTATAATCAGGGAAGAACTAATGATAGATAAGGCAGATGGGGAAATTCCAGGGTCGGTGCCTGCAGGCCATGTAGGTCAGACTGCCTAGTGCCTCACATATCTAGTTACCAGGTGGCAGTCCAAGGAGCAACCAAGCAGGGGAAAATTCTTGGGCTGTGCTGCTTTCCAATGCTCTATAGACCTGACCCAAATAAACAGAATCAGCTGCTGGCAGAACTCCAAATTTTTTACTTTAAGCTGTTAAAGGAATTAAAACAGAATGTAATGAATAATGAAACTCAAGGGCCATTTACCTTGGGAATTATAGATTTTATTGTGGAGACTCATCACTTCATGCCTAACAGTGTGAAGCATCTTGCCTGCTCCTGTCTGTCTCCTGGTCAGTACTTACATTTTAATGTTCGATTGCAAGAGCAAGCTAAGGGTCAGGCTGACAGAAACAGATGGGATGATAGGGCCAATATAGCTGCAGAAATGTTATTGGGAACAGTGAAATTTCCAGAGATAACCCAACAGTTATGATATACCAATGAGAGTTTAACAAACACAGCATAGAATGAAAAACTTGGCTTACTGTTCCTAACGACAGGGCTCCTGTTCAATTTTTTCTTAATGTCTTGCAATGGCCAAGAGAACTTTCACATAGTTCATGGCCCAACTACAAGAAGCTGTACATAGACAAATTTCTCATGCTCAAGAAGCTGACACATTTGTTCAACTCATTCATTATGACAATGCCAACCAAGACTGTAAACAGGCTTTGGCCACCGTACAAGTTTCTAAAGATTTAAACAGTTACATTAATGCTTGTCAGGATATCAGTTTGGAAACTCATAGAGGAGCCGTGTTAACTAAAGCTATTCTAGCTTTTACAAAGCAAGGTAAAAACAATCATGCTAAAAATATTACATGTTTTAATTGTGGTAAAATGGGACACCTTCACTGATAATGCATGTTTGAAAGCCAAGGTAATACTTCCACTAACTTTAGTGTGGGAATTAATGAGGTTGAATCAGGTCTTTGCCCACAATGTGAAAAAGGTAAACACTGAGCTAGGACATTAGCAGTCTAAATATCACAGAGGTGGAACTCCTCTGTTGGGAAATGGGAAGGGGGCTCAACCCTGGGGATCCAAAAAACTAGAGATGACTCCAATGGGGAAATAAGCTTCCAATCAGAGTTACAATCAAAATATCGGTGTTACCCAGTTTAGATCCAACAACAGGCTTAGATTTCTGCAGGAACATTGCCTCCCTCACTCAAAGAATTTTGGGGAGTAGAGGGCTGGATCTACCAGCCACCCAAAACATAACTCTCATGTGAGTGATAAGCTACTTGCCATTCCCACTGGGATTTGGGGGTCTCCACCTAAAAATACTATTGGATTAATCATGGGGAAAGCCTCCTTAAGTTTGAAAGGTCTTATTGTTATACCTAATATTGTTGATAATCATGAAAATGAGACTCAAGTTTTTGTACACACAATGGATATTTGGGTAATTGATCCTGGAAAATATATTGTTCAATTGATATTATTACCAATACCCCCATCTGGTGATGCATATTTTAGACAGGGACTTCAATTAGGTCAAAGAAGGCGAGAAATTTCATAAAAAGAAATTTATTTTACACAAAAGCTAGTGGAGGGGTGACCAATGTGCTCCATTAAAATTAATGGAAAAATCTTTTGAGGCCTATTTGATACAGGTGCTGATGTTTCTATTATCTCGTCTCATCAGTGGCCTGCTAATCCACCTTCTGCATCATTGGTAGGACTCGGGTCACCCAAACCAATTTTACAAAGTGAGTAACATATCATGGGCCTGATGGTCAAACTGGTTTATTTCTTCCTTTTGTAGCCTCTACTCTAATAAACTTGTTGGGAAGAGATTTATTAAAAGAATGGAATATAAAATTGACTACTGAATCCTCCTCCATTGATCAAAAAGTTATGAATAAGACAGGATATATGCAAGATAAAGGACTGGAAAAAAAATCAAGGAAACCCCAGTCCTTAGATATTAAATTTAAGTTACACCACACTGAAATCAGGTATCAAGACCCCTTTTTAGTGGGGACCATTGATGCTTCTCTTCCCAAAACAGCTTTACTCTTACAATGGAACACTGAAACTTCATTTGGGTAGCTGTTCTTCCCCCTTCATTGGACATGTCAGATCTCATTCTAATTTACCTGAATCTTTAACTTATTGCAAGCAAACTTTCCATAACAAAGGACTAGAAAGACCCAACGAAGCCTAGAGGTCCTTAGGTATAAATCAGAAGGTATCAAATTCATACTTAGGAGAAAAAAATGTAACCACTAGCCAAGACATATAAAGGAGAAAATCACTTGGAAGATTAGATTTCAAAACTGATGTTCAGAGAAGGAGGATACTGTACTCATTAGAAAATTGAGTAATTACAGTAGGAATGGTGAAGGAATGAGCATGAAGTACAAGAACAAACAGAATGGGCTCTAAAAGAAACCAAAATAGTTCGCCAAACAATCTTTTAAGACCTAGGAGAATAAGGAATCTATAATTTTTAAAGAGCTGTTATAGAAAAGAATAGGGTAAGCACTTCAGCGTTAAAAACAATCATTAGCACAAAGATATTTAATAAATGCTGAGAAACCAGATGACAGATCACCTTAGCAATCTGGAAGCTAGTATGTAGTTCAAAAGAATTAATACATTGACCTATACATACTGAACACTAAAATATGTCCAAAACACATTGTGAAAAGAAAGAAAAAAAGAGAGAGAAATGACTCATACCAGGTAAAATGGTATGGGTTGCCATATATGTAAACACACAGAAAAGAGACTGAAAGTGCACCCACACGATTGTGAACAGGGAATGCCCGGGTGAAGGGAGTGGTGGCAGATCAAAGGGAAGGCAGATTTTCATGTTTACATGGAAGTCTTAAACACAGTTTGAAGCTTTTCCAGTGAAACTACATCATATGTTGCTTCTATAGCATATTTGAAAAATACAAATTTTTAGGTATAATGACTTGTTTTGAAAATTAAGTCCTCACCAACTAGCCATTATACATATACACACATGTGCACTCAGTCACACATGATATAACACATGATGTAAATTTCTACATGTGATGTAAATTTGGCATAAAATTAACACACCTCAAATTACTATTCTGTTCCTATTTAAGGAATTCTTTTTAAATCTATAGAATAAATCATATCACTGTAATATACTCATTCAACAATGTATTGAATTTGATGGCAAAACAAGGTGATAATGTAAGAGAACCACTTGCACTGCTGAAAGGCACAATTTCTTTGTCCTACAGTAGAACCTAGTGCCAAAAAAAAAAAAAAGCCAAAACACTCAAATATATCTTTTAACTCGTATACATTATATAAGGTATTCTCAATAACTCCCAACAATTATATTATTAAGGGCTTTTAAAAAAATCTTCCCACATTTGAGCTTCTTAACTATGTTAACATTTTCCATCATCCTTTCACTACACATACTAGTGGGATTCAGCTTTATTCATATCCTTTTCCTTTCTATACTTTTTCAAGTTACTACTGAATAAATGGCCATGTATATTTGAGGAATGTATTGGTCTAAAATTTTTGTTAAGAATTGAGATTCTTGGGCTAGGGATCTAGCTCAGTGGCCTAAGTGCCTGCCTGGCAAGCGTGAGGTCATGAGTTCAATCCTCGGAGCCACAAAAAAAAAAAGAATTGAGATTCTTTATTCTTTGAAAATTAATACATTCATTTTTGTCACACACACACGTGTACACACACAATCTGCATCAGTGGATTCAACCAACCACACAATGAAAATATTTTTTAAGAAGTCTGCAATGAACATATACAGACGTTTTACAATACAATGACTAAATAGTGTTCACATTGTGTTAGGTAGTATAGGTTACATAGAGATTATATGGGAAGATTGTGCATGTTGTACACAAGCACTGCATCATTTTATATAAGGGACTTGAGCATTCATGGGTTTTGGTATCTGAAGATGAGTGGCTCTGGCACCAAATCCCCAAAGATCCTGAGGAATGACCATGTGTAGGGATATATATGTAGTTAAATGTGTGAAATAAATAATGCACACAGAAAAATAAGTTCAGATAGGAAATAGAATGGCAAGTGTGAGGTCCTGGGTTTGATTCTCAGTACAAAAAAGAAAAAGAAAAAAAGAAAAATTATTAGTATCTAGAAACAGACTTTGCAGAGAAGTTTACAAACTTTGTTAGGCAGAGGTTAAACCATATGTTGTAAGTTGTAAATTGCTGTATTAATTACAAATGTCTTAGATTCAGAGATTGAAGTGTATTTCCTTTATTTTTTATTTTAAAAATAAAAATACCAATAAAGAGCTTCAAAACAGGTTAGTAGGAGAGTTACAATAATTAATACATTGTGTATTGTTGTCTTCATAGTAGTTATTCGAGTACAGGATATAGGCATGATATCTTGTCCAAACAACATTAGCACAAACCTTTCTTTTCAATGAACTAAGGGAAACTAGCTGTATAACTATCTTAACTATCTTTTGTATACATATATACTTTTTCTTTTTCCCTTTCTTTCTTTCCCCTTTGCTCCATCACAGTTTGTCTTTTCTTTTGATGTTTCTTCCCAACTCACAATATCTACTGTACATTTTGGATCTTATTTACTCATTCAGTTTTTCACACCAGTGAGACAACATGATGTTTACACACAGGAGTCTGATTTATTTCACTTATGAACATGGTCCTGAGTTGCATCCACTTACCTATAAAAGTCTCCAGTTTATCCGTCTTTATGGCTGAGTAGTACTCCATTGTATAAAAATACCACATCTTTTTTTAATCTAGTCCTCAGTTGATGGGCATTTAGGTTGCTTTTGATATCTGGCTATGACAAGTTGTGCTGCTATAAACATGGGTGCACACATATCACTGTGGTATGATGCTTTTAATTCTTCTGGGAAGATACTCAGAAGGAGAATAGCTGGGTTGAATGCAACCTCCAATTCTAGCTTTTTGAGGAATCTCCACACTGATTTCCACAATGGTTGCACCAGTCTGCATTCCCACCAACAGTGGAGAAGAGTTCCTTTTTCCCCACAGCCACTCCAGCATTTTTTATTGTATGAATTCTTTCTGGGGTGAGGTATAATATCAGTATTGTTTTAATTTGCATTTCTCAAATGACCAGTGATGTTGAACATTTTTTCACATAGTTATTTGCTGTTAGCATTGATTCATCTGAGAAATGTGTATTTATCTCAGATGCCCATTTTGGATTGGGACTTTAAATCTGGGAGGACTGATTTTTTTGAGTTATTTATATGTTCTTAGTAGTAGTCCTTTGAGGAACACCTGACAAACATTTTCTCCCATGTTGTGGGTTTTCTAGTCACTCTATTGGTAATTTATCTTGCTGTGCCAAAGCTTTTTAGTAGGCTGAGATCCCAGTTGCTGATTCTTTGATAGTTCCTGTGCAATCTGGATTTTGTTCATAAAGCTTTTGCCTACAACAATATCTTCAAGAGTTTTACCTACTGCATCTTCCAGCAGCTTTAATGTTTTTGTTTTAATATTAAGATCTTTGATTCATTATAATTTTAGCTTAGTACATGGAGAAAGATATGGGTCCAGTTTTAATCTTCATTGTGTGTATAGCCAGTTTTTCCAGCACCATTTATTAAAGAGGCTATCTTTCTTCTAGTGAATGTGTTTGGCACTTTTGTCAAAGATAAGGTGGTTTTGTGTGTCTGGAATTGTTTCTGCATCTTCTAATCTGTTCCATTGATCTTTGAGTCTGTTTTTTTTTCTAGTACCACACTGTTTTATTACAGTAGCTTTATAGTATAATTTCAAGTCAATGACTGTGATGCCACCTGTCTTGTCTTTGTTGCCCAGGATTGCCTTTGCTATTCTAGGACTCTTCTGGCTCCAGATGAATTTTAGGATTGTGTTCTCTAATTCTGTGACATATGCTATTGCAATTTTGATTGGAATTGCATTGAATCTTCTGTGTAACAGTTTTGGAAGCATGCCCATTTTCACTATATTGGTTCTTCCTACCCAAGGGTATGCAATATCTCCTCATTTTCTAATATCCTGTTCAATCTCCTTTTTCAAAGTACTGTCGTTTTCAATGTGGGGGTTTTTACCTCCTTTGTTAGATTGATTCCTAGGTATTTCATGTTTTTTGATGCTAATGTACAATGTGTTGTTTCCCTGATTTGTCTATCAGTGAATTTGTTGTTCATTTACAGGAAGGCTATTGATTTTTGAGTGTTGAATTTGTAACCAGCTATGTCACTGAATTTGTTTATTAAGTTTACAAGTCTTTTGGTGGAGTTCTTGGGGTGTTTTAAGTATAGTATCCTGTCTTCTACAAATAATGATAGTTTAACTTCTTCCTTTATCTTTATTTCTCTTAATTCTGTCTCTTGCCTAATTGCTCCAGCTAAAATGTTGAGGACTATGTTGAATAAGAGAGGACACAGTGGACATCCTTGTCTTGTTCCTAATTTTAGAGTCAAAACTTTCAGTTTTTGTCCATTTAGTATGATGCTGGCTGTTGGTTTGTCATAGATGGATTTTTTCAGACTGAGATAAAGGCCATCTATTCCAATTTTCTGTAGGGTTTTATCATGAATGAGTGCTGGACTTTGTCAAAAGCTTTTTCTGCATCTATTAAGTTGATCATATGATTTTTGTCCTTGGCTCTGTTAATATGGTGTATTATATTTATGGATTTACGTATGTTGAACCATCCCTGCATCCCTGGATGAATTTCACTTGATCATGGTGTACAATCTTCTTGACAATTTTCTGCATTCTGTTTGCCAGTATCTTATTGAGGGTTTTTGCTTCTATATTCATTAGGGAGATTGGCCTGTAATTCTCTATGTTTGGTCTCTTTCTGTTTTTGGTATCAGGGTAATACTTCCTGGAATGAATTTGAAAGTATTGCTTCTCATTCAATTTCATTAAAGAGCTTGAGGAGGAGTGGTGTTATATCTTCTCTAAATTTCTTGTAGAATACAGCAGTAAATCCATCAGGGCCTAGATTTTGTTGACAGACTTTTAATTATATATTCAATTTCATTTATTGATACTGGGTTATTTAGGAGATTTGTATCTTCTTGATTCAGCTTTGGTAATTCATATGTATCTAGGAATCTGTCCATTTCTTCAGTATTTTCCCATTTGTAGGATTACAAGTTTTCAAAGTACATATAGATGATTTTCTGGATTTCTGAAAGGTCCATGGTGATTTTGCCCTTTTCATTCCAATTGAGTGAATTTGAGTCTTTTCTTTCCTTCTTTTGATAAAGTTAGCTAAGGGCTTGTCAATTTTACTCAGTCTTTCAAAGAACCAACTCTTTGATTCATTGATTCTTTGTGTTGTTTTTTAGTCTCCGATGTGTTAATTTCTGCTCTGATTTTTATTATTTCCTCCCTCGTATGAGCTTTTGGTTTAGCCTGCTCTTCTTTTTCTAGAAGTTTGAGGTTCAATGCTATGGCTTTTATATATGCTTGTTCTGTTTGCCTGACACAGACATTTACTGCTATAAATTTCCCTCTTAAGATTGCTTTCATTGTATCCCACAAGTTCTGATATGTTGTATTGTCATTACCATTCTAAAAACTGTCTAATTTCTTCTTAAATTTTGTCAGTGACCTATTGGTTGTTCAGAGGATTTTTTAAATTTCTATGTGTTTATGAAGTTCTTGTGGTTTCTTTTGGCATGGATTTTCAATTTCATTGCACTGTGTTCTTATAATATGCACGAGACAATTTCAATTCCTTTGCATTTACTTAAGTATGTTCTATGATCCAGTAGATGGTCTATTTTGGAGAATGTCCCACGTGCAGCTGAGAAGAATGTGTATTCTGATATTGTGGGGTGGAACACTGTATAAACATTTACTAGGTTCATTTGTTCAAAAGTTTGATTTAGTTCTACTATTTCATTATTGTTTTTTTGACTAGTTGATCTTTTTATGACAGTGGGGTATCAAGGTCTCTCAATACAGTTGTATTAGGGCTTATTTGATTTTACATGCTCATTAGTAATTGTTTTATATAGTTGGGTACACTGGTATTTGTAGTATATATATTTATGATTGTTATCTCTTCCTCTTGAATTGTTCCCTTAATGAGAATGTAGTGACTTTCCTTATCTCTCTTGATCAGTCTTGGCTTGAAATTTAATTTGCAAATAGGATATCTATCCCTGTATTTTTCTGGGTTCATGGCACATGGAGTATTGTTTTCTCTCCTTTGACTTTGTCTATTGATTTCTTTTTGAATTAAATGTGCTTCTTGTAATGCAGCATATGGTTGAATCTTGCTTCTTGATCCATTCTGCCAGTCTGTGTCTTTTGACTGGTGCATTGAGACCACTAACATTGATGGTTATAACTGATATGTATTGACTTTTCATTGTCAGGTTATTTTCTTGTGGTTGACTCCCCAATTTTTCCCTCCAATTGTTTGCCTTCCCTGATGGATTCCTTCTGTTGGTGTTCATGGAGCTGTAGTCCTTATTACCTCTTTCTAGAATGTCTTTCAGAACATTTTGGAGTGCTGGTTTGGTGGTCATAAATTTCTTCAAATGTTCTTTGTTATGCAAGTGTCTTATTTCTCCATCAATTTTGAAAGGTAGTTCGGTGGGGTACATTAATCTGGGTTGAAAGTTGTTTTCTTTTAGAACTTGGAGTACTTCAAGCTCTCCTTGACTTGAGAGTTTGTGCTGAGAAGTCAGCTCTAATTCTGATGGACTTTCCTTTATAAGTAATTTGTTTCTTTTCTCTAACAACTTTTAGGATTATATTCTTGTGTTGAATTTCTTCAATAGTGACTATTGCTATGCCTAGCTGTAGATTTTTTTAAAAAGAGAATAAAACAAAACAAAACAAAACAGAGTAAAGCAGAACAAAGTAGATCAGAACAGAATAATACATGCAATACAGAATTTCAAAACAAGACAACAGGAAATCAACAATGATTACCATAGTGTCTCTTTTCTTCGAAATAGTTGTTCATACCTTCCTGCACAACAAATTCAAACAAAACAAAATAGTATAAAACCAATCAAAATAAAAGAATGAAATCATTACAAGCCTTCAAACCAGACAATAAGAAATCTACAATGGCTCATAATGTCTCTTGTTTTCTTCAAAATAACTGTTCATACCTTCTTACATATTGCAATCAAGTTATAGAAAACAGACTAAAGCAAATCACATCAAAGAAATAAAAGCATTATTGTACTTCAAAACATGATGATAAGAAATAAGCAATGGCTACCATGATGTTGTAGATGTTTTTTGATCATTGCTAATTGGAGTTCTATATGCCTCATTTGTCTGTATGTCAAATTCTTTTTCTCTACCAGGAAAGTTTTCTTTCACGATGCCTGTGAACATTTTTTAATGTCATTTTTGGTATCTCCTGCTTGTTCACTGATTCCAATTAATCTTAATCTTATTCTTATTCTCTAGTTAATCTTATTCTTCTTTGTATCATCTAGCAGCTGCTGGATTGATTTTTCATGGTCTTTCTCTCTTTTTTTTTTTTTGAGAAATCTTTATTTTCCTGGTCACTATCTGTAAGCCTGTCTTGAATATCTCGGATCCTGTCCTCACACTGGCCTAATCGTCTTCAAATACTTTCAATGAAGTTTTTATTCTCCTGGCTATCTGCTTGAATCTCCCTTCTGGATTCCATTTCTTTCCTATGCTGAGCTTCCATAATTTGCTCAAGTTCATTTTTCTTCTTTGTCTGCTGTAACATCTCTAAGCATGGCATGTATTTGGGTAATCTCTGTAGTTATCTGAGAGACTATTTCTCATTTAATTATTTCCAGAGTTTCATTTGATTGCTTTGCTGTTTCCATTTCAGAGAGACCCAATGAAGGGGCTTTTGGATTATCCTACCTCATTCCTCCCTGGATTTGCCTTTGGTGAAATGAATGTCTGTGGTTGCCTTTTGCTTAAGTGTCTTCTCATTTTATTTTCTCTTTTTTTTTTTTAGTTTAGTTCCTGGGGTGATGCTTCTAAGTTGCCCATAGTAGGTTACTTTATTGGTGGTACTTAGGACCCTTAGGTGACAATTACTTCTCCGAGGTATCTTCCAGGTGTAGATGATTTTGGGGTTTTCAGTCTGCTGGAAGATCTTACCTGTTCAGTTTGTTGGATGTGGGAAGTTGTTGCTTGTTTGGCCTAGTCTCTGGTTCTTTGACACTGTGCCACCACATTTTCTGTGACCCTTAGTTAACCTCAGTCATGGGTTATCCAGACCAACAGCTATTTAGAACAATTATGTCAAATTTGGGTAGAGTGTTACCAATGGCATCAAACATAGCCTAGAAAACAACAAACTGAGCTATCTCTCAATTTGCAACTTTTAAACATAAGAACTTGATTTATGAATATGTAACAAAATTTAAAACAAACTTATACACAATATATAAGTTCATAATGTGTCAATTTTGCCTTCAAGGTTAAAATTTAAAATGGATTAAGGAGAAAATACAGAAGTGGAAGAAGAGAAAGAGTTTAGAAGTAAGGTTGGTGGATAACGGGGGATCACGCCAACTTAGGGAAACTGGTGCGGAAGACTGAAGGAAAAGAGAAATGGAGGAGATAAAAAGAAGAACATAACAGAACCACACCCACAAAGAGGTTAGGAACCACTTTCACACATCTATAAACAATGAAGGAGAAAGAGAAAAAAAAAACCCAAATAGTCCACTTCCAGAATTCTCTCTGGTTTCACTAGTAGACAACCTGTGGAGACAGAGCCCCACATTGTGCTGATCTGTCCCAGCAAGCCTGCAGTTCCTTTATGGCAAAGTAGTGGATAACCTCAGCAGGCCTTCCCTGAGACTAGGCTCATTGGGTTTGCCACCATCCAAGCAATTTTCATGAGTCTGTGCCCAGCTAGAAGCTGCTTGAGGAAGCCAGCAGCAGTTGTTGTTTCTAGGTTTATCTGGCCCATCTTCGAAATGGCTCCTGGCTAATCATTGTCTCCCCAGGGGTGGACTAAGTCTTCTACACTCACTGCTAGCATAGTCCTATACGTCTGCTGCTCCCCTCCACTTCTGTGTCTCTCTGAAGAGGCCTCCAGGGTTGCCAGCCATCAGTCACTGTGACCGTGCATCTCCAGGTTTGCACAGCTTCTCTCATGCAGTCAGTTCCATCTCAGGGTGAAGGTACTGCCAGGTACCCCCTTGTTCATTGAAGTTTTTCCTTTTTACTCTCTCTGTGGGCTTCAATTCACACTTCAGATTCTTCCTGGGTTCAGGGGACCCACTTCCTTCCTTCTTGTCTTCCTCATGATGGTATATTCCAGTGACTGCATGATGACTTTCAGAGAGACTGTGCTGTCTGCTCCTTACTACCCCAACATCTTCCTAGAAGTCTGTAATGTCAAACATTGACTTATAGTGAGAGGCAAACAGCATTATAAGCTTATATTACATTTGGGAATGAAAATGATATTGTTAATTTTAGTCAGCCAGAAGATAGGCAATCAGGGAAACAAACAGTTGTAACTGGAGCTCAAGGAGTCTCCACCCAAGACCCCTGCTGGCCTAACAGCCAGAAGGGAGACATTTAAAAGTGTGTATTCTTGAGGGAGGAGCTAAAGATGATGGAACAGTAAGCAGCAGAGTAAACAGTCTCTCTGAGAGAAACAGTTCAGATGCTGGAATATAACATCATGGAGAGGACAAGAAGGAAGGAACTGGGTCCCCTGAACCAAGGAAGAATCTAAAATATGAATTGAAGCCCACAAAGAGAATAAAAAGAATTTAAACAAAGAAGAAGGTGGTGGCTGGCAGTGCCTCAGCCT
>RJWT010026111.1:0-15925 GCA_004365215.1 Cuniculus paca | reverse complement strand
TTATAAGTATTAAAAATTTCTCCATAATGTGTAAACTTTAGGATTATTGTTGGTAGGCAACATATCAGAATTGTGAATATATTTCAAACATTAATAAATAATTCTTAGTAAAGGAAAAATGTTATTGAAAGTTAATCACCTCATGTAATATAGATAAAAAATGAATTCATTAGGATGTGATCATGTAAGACTTTATATTAATAAGAAATTGAAAATATTAAGCATTTTATAGCATAAAGTTATTTTAAGATCAACATACATCATTTATTACATGATACGATAAAATAATTTTAACTACTTAATTAGACAGTGCATGCTGAACATAAAAGAAATCACATACAAGCTTTAGTCAAGGGTTATATGATATATCCAAAAAATTTTGGTGGTTTGGGAAGCATTCCAGTTACATTTAAGAGATCCTGCAGCATTACCTGACTGTCAGGTTATTCAAAGGTCTCTTCTTTCCAGTTCATAAAACAGACAGAGGTTGAGTCCTAAAAGTAGCTGAAAAGGAGTGCTTATGGTTATGTACATGAAAAATGTCATTCTTTAACACTCACTGTTTCTCAAAGCATACTGTGCCTTGTGCCCACAGGATTTTGCACTCTTTGGAAAAAGGAGGGGAGTGGAAGAAATATAATCATTAAACAAAAGATGTCAGTAACTCACAGTTATATCTGAACAGGAACATCTCAACTCAGACTGAAACCACCAAACTTCACCCAAAATAAAAGAGTGATTATGACAGAGAAGTGCAGGAAATCCTATGAGCTCATTGTACACTTTTTACTGCTTCCCTTTGTTGGAAACCAATGGGATTTTTCGCACTTCCAATCCATGAGAAGATTTGTGAGATGGGTAGATGCAGAGCCTGCTTTTGGCTTACCAATAGAAAGAAGGACTGCTACGAACTCAGGAAAGTTCTCCAGGAATGAATTTTAGAAAAAAAAACCTAGAGTCTAAGGATCTAAACATTAATACCCTTAAACTCTCCATGTTGTAGACCCCCTAAAAAGTATATGCCAGTGGAGACCACTAGTAATAACCACTTTGAGCTTCCACTAAGGTACAACCTCTCTTTGTTTTTATATGGCCTACATTCCCTTGAGTGCAATTCCAACCACTCCTTGTATATATAGAAAAACCTAGAAGGATATATGCAAAAAAAAAAGAGACTAGAATTGGGAAGATTGGTCAGGAGGAGGTCTTCTTTTTCCACAATATATTCATGCATTTTTTATTTGAAATTAATAACTGTAAAGGAAGCACGAGAAAAAAGAAACTTACAATTGGAAAAAGTATTGAAATTAAGGAATTGGGACTTCGGTAAATGTGGTATATAAAGAAATAAAACAATGAAAGCATATACACTATGGGATTTGTGTTGTTGCATTTTAGGCTAAACCAGACAAACATCAGAGATATTATATTTAATTAGGGACTTTGCAACATTTTTCTCAGAATTCTTTATTACTCACAGTTGCTAATCTCACACAGTTAAAAAAAACTGGGTGCTTGTGTTTTATATACAGCATCTGGAAATGGACATGTGATGATCCTAACCCTAAATCTTCCCTAAAAAATAAAATGCCAATATAATCAACATTAGGACAAGCTAGGCAACCAGACATGGTAGCTATTGAATAGATTAATGCAAAGGCAGAAGATCCTATGACTTTTGTACCTTATTAATGCCAGGATGAAGATAAGCTACGTTTTCACAAAGGCCTTTGGTTATTCTCTGTTTAAAACACTAAAATTTTCAGAAAGCCAGGTATCTGAATGTTGTTTTCAGTGGGGTTTGCAAATGATTACAGACACCAGTTTCTAACTTGGACCCCTGCAGCATTAGATGAAGTTGAAACTCCAGGCTCAATAGCAAAGTGGCAGAAAGATCTTTGTTAAAGGACCAAGAAAGCAAAAATCCAAGCTCAGAGTGACACCTTCTTTCACGAGGCCTGTCTACAATGCAGACACCAAGGGACAAAACTGTTGGTCTTGCTTTGAAGATACTCAGGGGAGCCCTGAAGAAGGGGCCCAAAGGAAATAAACCCTGCTCCTGCGAACTTGCTGCATCTCATCAACTGCAGAAGAAAATAACTGAGTACTTTGAATGATATAAGAATAAATGAATCACAATAGCTCAATGTTTTTTAACCTTCAAAAGATTTTAAGTCATAATAGACACCTGGCAATCTGGCTGAGCATCTTAGGGTGAATACCCTTGTGAAGTGTTGGCAAAGTATGGTAATCACAAAACAGAGTGAAATGTAAGACATGCAGTTATTGGGTGCATCCTTAACCCGCAATTCATTGACACTACCACAAAGCAGTCTTGAAACCAGTTCCTTCAAGAAACCTTATCTTTTCTTATGATAGGGAAGAGAAAGAAATGGTAATATTTTCAGGGGTTGTTCTGAAAGGAAACCAAGAAAAAGTCCCAATATTTTTCCCCTGTTCTCACACCAAGTCCAACTGGGCCCCAAGTTCTATTCTTGTTGATCACATTTCATTCCCCCTAGACTGTCTTCCCTCTTTTGGATTCTTGACATGTGCAAGTGAAACTCTTGTCTTGTGCTGTCACAGGCCAGGTCGACTAGCAGCAAAGCCTGAGACAAGAAGTCTTATTCAAGTAATTCATTGGGCAATAGATTCAGGAGAAAGAGAATGAGAAAACTGTGACAGGACAGAAAGATAAAGTCAGCAAGGATACCGCTATCTGGAGGGCCAGGAAGTGTCTCTGCTAGCCAAGGGCAGCAGTAAGCTGTGAGCACCAAGGTTTCCAGCAGTTAGGGGCAGATGCATGGGATCAGCAAAGGAACCCCAACAACAGCCGCTGTGCACCCAGCCCTGGGTTCAGCACCAAGGACACAGACCGGAGACTCAATCCATGTCTTCCAATCCATGTCTTCCAGGATGCAGACATGGAAATGAATAATTTCTTTTTAGTGTTTTGTAAAACACTGCCTTTGGGAGCAGGATGCATATCTTTTATTTCACTCATTAAACCTTTGTCATCTACTAGTCACTGGCATTCTACTCGGAGGTAGGAAGAACCACAAGGAAAGCAAGCAGAAGAAGAAATTAAGACAGCATTGTTTATGACTCGCAAGCAATCTTTGCTGTTCCTCTACAGTCCCTGGCATGGTGTCCCAAGCCTAACCAACATGCACTAGTCTTTATTTACTTGCTCAATGATTTTTTTCTCTCTATGTATAACATGATAAACATATCATGCTAAAACATGCACAACATTAAATTTTCCATCTTTGTCATTTTCAGATGTGCAATTCCTGTTTACTCCTTTTAAAAGCAGTGTTCTCTTCTACCAAGGATGGGACATAGAGTACCGGGGATCAGCTGACCTCTGTTAGGGGAAATCACTTATGATCTGAGTCCTTACTACAGCACAAGCTTTCTGCAATGCCTCTGGATGTGATACTTGTACAGCTATCTCAGGCATTCAGTATTTTCATGTTCAAGGAGGGAGTGTAAATTGCCCCTCTCTGGGCTAACAATGTTGGCTCTTCATTTTGATCTACCAGTCTCCACACATGCCATCATCAACAATGGACGGGGCTTCTGTTTGCTGAAAGGATATAAATAATTAAAATCCTGCCGGGAGCAGATTTTTATTTACAGCACTCCATTGTCATTCTTGTACCTGGTGGGACTATGGCAAAATTACCCGAGTTTATTAAAAACCAAAAATTGATGGTTCAAGCTCCATTCCTCTACCCCATGGAATGAGATCAAATAGCAGCTGCACAGAAACAAGGACTGTCAGTATTTAAAGAATGATCAGTGGGGTGGAGGGTGAGGGGAGAGCTAACTAACATTTGCAGAATGAGTTCTCGAATGCAAGAGCCCCCTATCGTGCCTACAGCTTCCTGGACATCACTGCATCTTAGAGTTCAAATGTTTACACTCTGAAACGTTTCCAAGTCCAAACTTCGCCCAGGTTGGATGGTCTGTTTCATCATTCCCCTTTTTATTTATGATTCCCCACATTTCCTAAAATAGAGGCTTACACAGCAGAAACAGTCTAAAGCATACCCCCTACATACAAACTGATCTCCAGATTTCCAGTGAAATTGCTGCCTTTGTATACTTACGGACTGACGTGATAACTGAAAATAACTTCCATTAGCACTATAAAAACTCCAGCTGATACCAAATGAATTTCATTTGATACCAGCAGAGAAAAATATTGGCTACTGAGATATTCTTTGTTCATGGTTATTTACAGTTAGCTAGAATCTATGTACAATTCAGCCAGCCAGAAGGTGCCAGATGATTTCCATTACTTGAGGTTCTTGTGTGGAAGGTCTTCCTCTAAAAGACAGGCTCACCTTCATTTGTTGAAACACTAGGACCTTTCTCATCATCCCTCGTCCGCCACAAACAAGAAAACATCTAGCAATTAAATTCCATCGAATAAGATATAAACAGATGTTTGAGAGACATGTAGTATCTGAACTCTGACATTTCCCTCCCACATCCAATTCATCACCATCCTGTTGTGTAAATTTTAGGAAAAATCAACTAAATGGTCAGAACATTCCCCAAATCCATAATCTGGATGAATTTTTAAGCATAAATATTTCAAATGTAGATGTATCACTGTTAAGAATTAAGTGTCAGTATTTCTGTCATGTTATCGCCAGAACTGTACTTTTTGAGAAATATCAAGATACAGTTGAAAATTCATTCCCATTTTTCCTCCTGACCCCCAACAGATAAAATCACTGTCATGAAGTTGCATGTATCATGTCCTTTCAAGAATTATGCTTTTAATATATATGTATGTATGGTAAACAATCTTAAATGTCTTCAAGTAGCATATGTACCTATCTTTCCACAAATTGCTTTCTTCATTCAATGTTATGGAGTTTTATTTTTTATTGCAAGCATATATAAGATGTACCCTTTTAACTATTTTATGTGTACAGCTCAATGATAACAGTTCACACTGTTGGGTAGCTATCTCTATTATTATTTTTTTTTTTGGTACCAGGAATTGAACACACGACTTTGTGCTTGCCAGGCAGGTGCTGTGCCTCTGAGCTAAATCCCCAGCCCAACCATCTCTCTTTCCAGAACTTTTCCATCATTCTAAACAGAAGCCCTGTGAACCTTGAACAATATTCTGTATTTCTTCCCTCCCCCAGGCCCTGGAAACTGCCATCATTTGTCTCTATGAATCTCATTACTCTAGGCACTGTGGAACAACGCAATATCTCTTTTTACATCCAGTTTTATTTCACTAACATATCGACACTATGTTTTCTTTGTATTAACTAACTCATATTTGTGCATACTGATAACTGTCATTCACCTTAAATAGTGCATAGCATTCCCATATATTATAGACAAACATTTACCCATATTTCTAGTGATGGATGTTTAAGTTCCAATTCTTGCTATAACAAAAACATTTTTGCACTGACTAGAGGGGCCTCCAATCTGGAAGCAGAAATAGTGACTGCACCCATTTTCAGCTTTTCTGAGCTGCCAAACCACTAACCCTTCACTCCAACTTACATTCCTCCCAACTGCAAACTCAAAGTTGCACCTTTCCTGTGTCCTTATTTGTACTGCTAGATTTTCATTTTTAATTTTTGTTCACTTAATGTGTATAGAATGCTATTCCCATGTTGGCATCTCCTAATGAAGAGTGAGGCTAAACATCTTTTCGCAGTTACAAAGCATTAAATATTTTCATATGAAATGTAGGTTCATAATTTTTAGCCTCCTCTATATTATTTTTCTGCTTTTTATTGATTTCTGGAGAAAACACACCCATAGATAGATATTCTGCATAGTAATCATTTGACAGGTCTACACATTTCAAATAAATTCATCATCTCTCATGTCTTTGATTTCTAGTTTCTTAGTTTCTGATTCTATCTATATTACATCTTTTCTTCTACTTTGGTTTACTCTGGGTTTGGTTTGGTTTGGTTTGGCTTTGCTTTACTTTCCTTTACTTTGCCTTGTTGGGTTAGATTGATTAGATTCTGATTTTTTCCATTTCCTTGATTTGGACACTTATTTGTTTTGAGGGTTTTCTTTTTAATTTATGCAAGTAAAACTATAAAGTCCCACCTAAGAAAATGCACGTTGCTTTGTTTAAGACTGTGCCCGGTCCCCTGGGCCGAAGTTCCTTCAGCAGAGACCCAGAGACAGCACACTGCCGTTTCTAGAGGCTAGGTCTGCCCTGGCTCTGTAACGATAAGTGTGATGTGTTTTCCCTCAATTCTTGAGACAGTTTCTGGCAACTCTTGTCTGTAGGAACAGCAGCTGCTAATGCAGGTGCCTTTCTAAGTCACCAGTCTGTGCTCTCTGGCACTGTGTACAATGTTCTCGTTGTCTTTGACTTTCCACTTGGATGCATTGTAGACATCATTTCACTCTTTAGAGCTTTTAGGATGGTGCACTCATTTAATCTGAGGACTTCTCCTCAATATGGAAATGTTCTCCACCATATGTCTCTCCTCCATTCTGTCTGTCTTGCCATTCAGGAATATTTACTAGAAATACATTGGTGCTTGCTACTCCAGCCCAAGCCTTATACATTCTTTCAAAGTTTTCAACTTATGGACTTGCTCCATTTATTTGTAGACTATTTAGTCAGTTATCTCAAATCTACCTGTTCTTGTCAAAGTGTGATGCTCTAACTGTGGTTTTTACTCCTTCCTTTCAGTCTTTGAGCACTTAAAACACACCTACATTTCCATTATCTTTTGTTTTACTGGGTTTTCTTTTTTTTCTTTTTGAGTCTAAAAATACACTCTGCCTGCTAACCCAACTCTGCTCCTTGTGTAATGTGCTATTTTGGCTGTGAATTCATATTCTGAGAGGATTTGTTTCCGTGGGAATCCCTGGCAGCTGGTTAGAGGATTAACCCAGGTCACCTCACGTTAATCACACCAGAGTTTCCTGGATGGGGCCCAGACATTGGTGTTTCTTCAGACTTTGCAAGTGACTTGACCATGCAGCTGTGGTTGAAACCACTTTTATAATATCTAGCAGCTTGCATCTGCCTTCACTCTCCTGTAAGTCTTTTCCATTCAAACACCCCTTTTCCTGCTTTTGGGTGGGATACACGGTGAAATAGGGTGGGACCGGGACAGTGGTAAAATATATACAACATAAAATTTAACATTTTCACCATTTTTCAGTGTACAGTCTGGGGACATTAAGTACACTCACATTGTCATGTTCCAATCACAACTATCCATTTCCAGGAGGTTTTCATGATCCAAAACTGAAACTCAGTCCTGTTAAATAACAAATAGCTCCACATTCTCCCCTCCCCAGGGCTCCTGATAATTTCCAATTGACACTTTGTCATCATAAATTTGATTATTCTCCATACATATGTGAGTGAAATCATAGCACTTTTTGCCTTGCTATAACTGAGTTGTTTCCCTTAGCATGTCATCAAAGTTTTTTCACACTGAAGTGTGTATCAGAATTTTATTTATGTTTAAGACTAGCATTTCATTATATGGATATACCATATTTTTTATTCCTCCATCTGTTGATGAATACTTGGTTTGCTTCCACCATTTTTGCTATTGTGAGTAAGGCTACTATAAATATTATTATACAATTATCTGTATGATTCTTTCTTTTAAATTATTCCAAATACGTAGTAGAAGTACAATTTCTGAGTCTTATGATAATCCTGCATTTAGAACTTCCAAATTAGGAAAATTAAGAAATTTGATTTCCTTGGGGACTGAAAAATTGTATATTCCCACCAGCAATGCGTGAGTACTCAAATTTCCCTACGTCTTTGTCAACACTTATTTTTCTTCTTAGAAAAAAATCATAGCTATCCACATAGTTGTGGAAAGGTTGGGTATATTTTTAATTATTCCCATTCTTTATCCAGAAACTCTTTGCGATTTGGGAAGGAAGAGCTTTGGGCCAGCTTAGGCTCCCCAAAAGACCAAGTTTCATTGAGTTAAAATAACAGGAATCACTTCACCTGAAGCCTTTGTGGGAGGTTAAGAGATAATCATCTCTCACTCCCTCAGGAACTTCAAATAGCCCTTTTAAGATTAAAAAAAAAAAGGAATGAATCAAAGGACATAAATGATACCAGAAGTTAACTGCAATGGATTTACTCATATCATGAATAAATGAATTTGTAGAGAGAATATAATTTTATATTGAGATACATCATTCATGATGATCTAAGAAGATGGCACTCTAATCACAAGGAAAATTTGAAGAAGTTATTTAGAAAGGTTCAAAAAAAAAAAAAGAAAAACTGGAATAAACGTTGCAGAAAACTGCCATACATAATCCCAGTACTATTATCATACCTAGGCCAAAAAGATGAATGGATAAAGTAGTTACATGCACATGGGAAATACTGAGAAGGTCACCTTGAAATGAACAGTGATCTTTGATTAAGAAACACAGACCACCTGAAGCGACCTCACAGGGATGAAAATGACCTCATCTTCCTGCCCCGCCAGTGTCTTGCCAGAGTGGCCAACCAGAGTGGAAGATAGGGGACAAGGAAGCCAAGGCCATTGTACCTAGAGGTCAGTTGCCCAAGGCTGAGGGTATGGCCCAAAGGAGGACAAACCCAGAAGAAGATGGAAAATGTGCTCCAGTATGGTTATTTTATCTCCTTGAAGTCAACGAAGCTCCTAATGGATATCCCATAGGTGTTGATTTTCCATGAACCTTTAATTATAAGCCATAAAAGCAAACTTTCAGGTCCACACTGTGCAGCCAGGAGCACACATGCGCCCAGTGTATACCTTGTCACTCGCTGGGCTTACTTGGGCTAACTCTCCACTGATCTCAGCCAGCTTCTTCGAGAGAAAACCAAGACACGTTTAGATATTTTGTACAACTGCATAGTCATTCTCCTTAAAATTGTCTCCAAAGTTTAGGTTTCTGCTACCCCAAATCATCTATGGCATAAATAGAATCTTTGTTCAGCTTTGGCCATTTGAGTATGATATATAAGCCATCAGTTTTGTTAATTAAATTCATTGGCAGATGATTTTTGAATTCCTGAAATTCTTTTCACACCCTTCCCCCCAGACTCTCCTTGTAATACCACTGAATTCAAATGTGGCCACACAAGAAATGTAATTTAGGAAAATACAGAGATACATGTTACATTATTAAAAGGTTTTTGTTATTGTTATAGTGAATAAGAGAAAAGAAATTCTGGCCTAGTAAGCAGATTCCAAATGTTCCAAGATGGAGACAGTATTTTGTGTTTCTCTTAGAGCTCTCATTTGCCAGAGAAGCAGTAACATTCTCTCCAAAATGTCATTGTCTGGCTAATTGATTTGAGATGTTGATACAGCCCCCAAGAACCTGAGCTAGCATGCTTGGACTCTAAATTAATTAACTTTAAATTAATAACTAAAAGGTGAACAAGACATTTTTTTCATCTTATTACTTCTCCAGTTTACCATAGTGATATTCTGGAAACTGTGATATGAGAATATGCAATTTGTTCAATTCCCTGAAGACATGATATTATGGTACAATGTTCTCATAAAGGGTGATCTGTACTTCTAATTCTGTGAATACTTAATGAACTATTTGGAACTATAAAATAAAAAGACTTCGGAATAGGAAAAAAACTTAGCAATGTACAAAACAGACTCAATGTCTCACATAAAAAGAAAGAAAAGACAAATAACCACTGCATTTGGCTAAGAAGTTGAAAACAATCTTCTCTAAATCTTCCAGAGGGAGGATTTCTACATAAAAATCTCTGTACATGCTGCGCCCCATGAGGATTTGCATGGTAATGTTTTCACTACAGTAAGGAAGAAAAGTGTGTCCTCTTTTCTTAAGGGACTAACAAGCCTGGTGTGAGACAAAACATACAGGGTGGGGCACTAATCCAAATGACACATCTGGTGGCAGCAAACGGGAGTGCCGTGAGGTACAAAAACCACAGCCACTCGGCAGTGAGAAGCCAGACATCCGAACAGCAGCTGCAGCCAAGGGGAGGAATGAGTGTTAAAGAAAGAAATATTCATTTCACTCATTAAAGAATGTAAGGTAGGTTTATTTTTAGGGCCATCATGATACGTTTAATTGTGACCAATCAGCTGAAGGTTCTTCTGCTCAATTTGATTAGAAACCACAAATTGGCCAAGTGTAGCTCTCTTGATATTAGTGACCAGGCTTTGAGTGCCAGTGTTATTTAGTCCTTAGTGTTATTATTCTTCAATGGCTTCTAGCCACCCATCAGCTCATCATCAAGCTTGTAGCCCCCTTAGTAGCTTTCTAGAGCTGTTCCAGCAACATCTGCTGCCTCTCTGAGGCTCTCTTGCAGGTCACCACAGGTCTCCACCAGTTTCTGCTGGTTGCTGCTGATCTCCACTGGCCTCTGAAACTCTTCGGTGCTAGAAAACCCTGACGTCACCAGCTCTTTGTAGAGCAGCGTGGTCTGCCACTCTATCGTAGACAAGGCAGCAGGACCACCTGAGCAAGGCTTTTTGGGACCTGTGCTGTAGCATGGCAGGTAGTACATGGAACACAGTCCTCCTCTCCTGGCCCGAAGAGTTTTAAGGAATACTATTCTATAAAACAGGAGCGTCCTTCACATGTTCAGTTTTCTACATTTTGTGAAACTACTTGAGGACTTTTTCAGTAGAGATAGAGGGAGTAGGGTCTCTGGAGTTTATAGGGTGGAGTAATCTGGGATGTCCCTGTTTCAAGACCACTGTAACCAAGGCAAATGTCTCCTGGAGCAGCCACAGAACATCTAGGACAGGCACAGCTTTCATGGCAACAGTTCTAAACTTCAGGAGAACCAGCTGCTTGATTTACAGCTCCCTCTTTCCAGGAAAATGGTGAGGTTGAAGTCTCAACTGCCATGACTTTTAAGATGTCCCTAGGAGGGCCTGTCTGTCCGTCATGGCCTCTTGGAGTTTGGGGGTTTCAAAGATCACTCTGGTGGTGGACAAAGTAACTTCAGATGTGATAGGAAGACCCTGGGACTAGTCACCCCAGGCCACCTTCAAAGAAGTGACGAAACGAGCAAAGGAGTAGGACAGCTATCAGTTGTGTTGTGCCCCTTCCAGCTGTCAGAGGGAAAACAAACAGCAGAACCTCCTTTCTCTTTTATCTCATAAAGACCTATGCAATGGGTTTATGGCAGGAGAAAGATTGAATGAAACCCTCATTATAGAGTGGGAATTCATACCTAAAGAGCAGGCAAGGGTTAGTGGATGGAAAGTAATAAAACAAAATATGAGGGATGAGAAATTTTGGCTAAACCCTCCTAATAAGATATTTCCTGAAGATGGGCCAGGGTGAACAGACATCATGTGAGGGATAATGAAGAATTAGTATAAGACTCCAACAGATATTAAGAGAGATCAGCTATTGAGAGTGAGGGGTTGCAGCTAAGCTGACCTGGCAAGGTTCTTGATAAAACTGGACAGCAAAGAAATGAGAGCAAAATCCCCAAGTCAAGGTCCAGTGGAGAAGACAGTTCAGAGGAGCCTGAGCAGAGTTTAATCAAGGAAACAGTCTTTGTTAGGAGTCAAGAATGAGCACAGCTCCCTGGGAAGCTGATGAGGAAAGCAACCCCGTGAGCACACAAGGGAAGTAGAAGATGGTGAGAAGGAGACAGCCAGCCAGAGGTCATGCCTTGGATGACAGACTTTGAGGCATAACAGGGAGTATTTGAGGAGGGAATCAAGGAGGTCACATAGTCTGAAGACCAGAATCAAAATTTTCTCTTCTTCAGGCTGGGATATGTTGCTAATCTGGGTGAAATCAGAGTTCTTTCAGCAAAACAGGAGAAAGGATGGGTATCATACAGACCATTAAGAGTGTCAACCGTATAATTCCCAAGGGGAATGGAATGAATCTTGAGCCTACAGAAAGGAACAAACAGACACAAGGAGCACATATAACCCAAGTCACATCACAGGAACCCACCAGAAGTCAGCATACTTTTTCACAGGCAGAGACTAAGAAAATCCTTCAATACCAAAAGAGGAAAATACATGGCATGACTAAATAAGATGCTTTGAAATAGCTGTTGAGAAATGAGAAGCAAGGACCAAGGTGGTGGTTGTGTTGGTTACTTTTTTCTCATTGTTGAGACAAAATACTCAATACTCAAAGTTAAGGAAGGAAAAGTTTATTTAGCTCACAGTTTGTGGAGGTTTCAGTCCATAATCAGCTGGCTCCAAGGCAGGGTGGCATGGCACAGGGCCAAGGGTTCATGGCAGCAGGAAACAGCAAAGGCAACAAGATCAAAAAGGAAAGAGAAGCACAGAGAGAAGACTATTTCTGTCCCTTATATTGCTTGTAGGCCACACCTACCCTAGGGTGGTTGTAGCACTCACACCCATAATCCCAGCATTGGACCATGAATCAATCACAAATTCCAGAATCCTGCCCCCATGACTGCATGAGACTTTGGGGGTACATCCAGACACAAACCATAACAGTGGGCTTATAAGAGACAGGTTAGATCAATGAATTCTAATGAAAGGAAGCAAGGGTGTATTCACTTGGGTTGTGCTAACAGATCGGGCAGCTTAAACACCAGAACTTTATTTCTCATTGTTCGAGAAGCTGGAAGTCCAAAGTCAAAGTGCAGGAAAATGTGATCTCAGTGAGGGCTCCCATCCTGGTTGGCAGACAGCACCTTCTTTCCATGTCGTCCAGGGCACAGAGTGAGAGTGAGTCTTCCTGTTCTCACAAGGGTAATTCTCTGTCATGGGAGGGATCACTTCTGTGGCTTCACACCACCTTTATCACTCCTCATGGGCCCTGTGTCCAAATACAGTCACATGGGAGTGAGGGCTACAGTGTATGAATTTGAGAGGGACACAGTATCTAGTCTATAACAAAAGCACACAATTAACTATTTAGAAGTCTATGCCTCATCTCAAATGAACCCATGACCACAGACATCAGGACATTTTCCATATTGAACATTTAACCCTTAAGAGAAAACACAAGGCAGCAGCCTTTGGAATGGAATCAGCCCTACTCCAGTCAACAGGGTGAGAGATGGCCCCACTCATTTCAGACTCTTGGGACACTCCTCTTTGCAGTCAGCAGCACTGTGAGCTCACAACATGGCCTGAAGCAGACACATTGTTTACAAACAGAATGCATTGGCTGGCATATAGCAGCTGTGATTACCTTAATGACTAAGTGCTGTCTTAAGATGACAAATATCTGAAACCCACATATCTTGCATGCTATCATTTGGTTCTGTAAATGTTTAGACAGCTGGTGGAAGTTTGCCCTGACACTGGCATTAGAATTGACTCTCGTAGAGAACACCAGCATCCCTACCCACTAATGGTTTTTCCTCTCTCGTGTAGGACACTCCTGTCTGCTGTCCTGAAGCAAAGCTATCCAGGGCTCAGCCCCTGAACTGCATGAGCCATCATTTATGTTCCATACAATAAGAAGAGAAGAACTCTATTGACCATGAAAAAGAATATGCACACGCATTGTCTTCAAGAGGCTTTAGTAATCTTCTAGGTCAGTTCTGTTAAACTCTCATTGGCAGAATCCTGTTTTCAAGAGAAATATTCTACCAAGTCTCAGTCATTGAAGGAGATAAGAAGGAGTGCTCTAGCACAGATGCAAGCGATTACCCTAGTCCCCAGGGAGGCCTTAAGTGCCTTTGCAATAAATACTCCACATCTCAAAAGAGCCTGGCTTAGACACTATCTTCTCTGGTCTGCTCTGAGATTTCTTGATCCTCTTTGATTCCTTGTGAATCTTGGGAAATAGAATGAAGCCAATTTCTGATTCCTGCAAATCTTCAGAATTAGGAGTCAAGAAAGAAAATGGTGCAGTGAGAACTAAGACAAATATTTTCTTCTTATTACAAATAAGTTGTGCAAACTTGAGCTAACAGGGGAAAGGAGAAACCTTCTCAGAGAAAATAAGAACAGAAAAATTAAAATAAAAGGGATATTAGTGAATTACTGGTCAAGACAGGACAGGTGTGGATCCAGGTTTGAATCCAGGAAGGTACCTGGATGAATGGGGCTGGCAGTAGGAAGTCTGGGATCCTATTTCCCACATATCTGCCCTCTCCCTCCCAGAAGCTAGATACACTTAAACAGAAGGCGAAGAATTCACAGAACATATTGAAATCCACCATCTATGCTAATGTCTATAATGAATACGGGTGTGGTAAATTACTACTGAGAAATAATGTTGGCAGTAGGGCTGCTGTCCACAACTGCCCAAACCAAGTCTGTCTTCAGTATTCTCCACTCTCTTCTTTTGCTCTCTCTCCACTTCTAAACACTAAAACCTCTCTCCCACCTAGGAGAAAATCTACCAGATGAACTCAATCCTACCAAGTATGGGGTAGTCATGGTCAATTCTACAGAAACCTGAGAAAAGGAGGAAATAAAGAGTCTTTGGAGAAATGTACCAATTCACAATTTCCTGCAAATCACAAACTACAAGACAGGCCCCCTTCACTGGTAGGCAATGGAGGGACTATGAAGCCAGTTTGGAGCAGTCCCAGGAGACTCCGTGCAGACAAATCTCTGTGTCCAGCAGCTCCACAAATATGCATTAGTGCCCCCTAGTCACAAAGCACTTCCCCCTGAACAAGAATACAGAATTTAAGGACAAGGGACTCTTCCGAAAGGAACTCATAACCCACTGAGAAAAATGAACAAAATCACAGAAGGGCAAAGAAGCTCAGGCTATATTTTTAAAGGGCAACAGACTAATTCATTTGGGGAGAGGATAGAGTGAAATATAACTTCGCAACAGAGTAATGTTTGAGGAGAGTGAGAAATAATGATTTTCCCGACTAGGAAAGCTTACTGCAAGCCCAAACACATGTGCAACTGGCAAACTTTAGAAAGTGTTAGTGGTGTGCTATAATTTATCTGGCTGGATTAACCTGGTGGAATGTGGAAGATGTATGTGAGAGTCAGGGAGCAAGACTGGGTGCAAATGGCCCCTTTAGGAAACCGATTTAATGGTACAAACAACATATGTTAGAAATCTGAACTAAGGCAGCAGCAGAGGAGATGGCTTAAAGATGTATTTAAGAGGGCAGATGGAAAGAAAGTGATAACCAAGCGGGTAGGAGTAGGGGATAAATTGAAAGCATCCCCTGGGTATCTCTGTCTTCCCATCATGCTGAATTGATTTTCTTTCTGTGTCACTATCTTTATTTGTGCGCTATCGGTCACCCAGGGACCAAGCCAGAGATTTGGGAGACATTCTTAATTCTCCTCTTTTCCTTATCCTGACATTCAATCTATCAGCAAAACCTTTGAAACCTACTGCTGATTCTCTCTTAAACGTGTTTACTCTTTCCCAATTCTCTTGACAAAGTTAAATTTTACTAAGCCTGTACTCCTAGAAAATAGTGATGATCAAGAAATGCTGACTCTTTTGAGTTCCAGAAAACAGTTTATTGCAAAAAGCCTCCTTCCCCACATAACTAGATGAGGTCCACAGAGTCCCCCAACCTTTTTCCTTTTCTCTGTGACAAGGCCAGGCACAGGCCCTCCAATTCCCATTTGTTGCCTCATGAGCCTATCTTTGCAGATCAATCGGAATAGCACAGACATTAATCTGACTTTATCAAATTTTAGTTAAGTTTTTTTCTTTTTTTAACCTTCCTGAACTCACACACACACAGGTAAGCAGCATAGGGTTTCTACTTAACATCCTTTCTGAAGGGCAGGCTGACCTCAGAGTAAAACTTCCTAGATTTAATATCTGACCACTCCACCTCTACCAGTTCATCCCACTTCCCTACACTCTGTTTCTTTCCCCCTAAAGGAAAGCTTTTTGTGCTTAGCTGTGGATACAACTGCCTAGTTTATGGTCAACGTGCTCTGTCTATTGCAATAGTTCCCCTTTAGTGTCTGCCTGGCAAGCGCAAGGTCATGAGTTCGATCCC
>RJWT010026110.1:0-15933 GCA_004365215.1 Cuniculus paca | reverse complement strand
TAAAAAAGAGAAAATCATTTACATTTTATCTAATATGACATATAATAGACTATTTTTATAAATTTACATTTTTCTAATACAGTTTTTTCTTTCATCTATTTTGGCAAAGGGCATATAGTAAAAACCATGTTTATTTTAGTCCACGATTGTCCAGTTTTCCTAGTAATATTTATTTTTAAATTATTAATCCATGTATTTAAAAAATACTTGGATTTATTATTTACTGTCTATTTTCACAAATAAATTTATCAGTCTGTTGTTCTACTAGCATCAAATTAATTTTACCATGTATCAACACAATAAATTTTACATCTTATAGAACAAATAACCTCTGTATTCTATTGCTTGTTTATTTTAGATTTATCTAGCAGTATATATCAGGTTTGTTATTCTAGATTAACTTTAGAATCGTTTTTTCCAAGTTAAAAACATCCATTGAAATTACTGGTTCTATGTTACATTTACAGGTAAGTTTTTGGTTAATTTAGAAAAGTTACAAAACTTGATTTTTGTGCAGGATCATCTTCATTTGCATCTGCAGATCCAAACTCTCCTTCTTTACCCTGCATTATGCTTTGGGAGACTGACTTCCATGGACCTCAACAACAGGTATAGCCTACGTTAAATGAGTACAGCCAGTGAAAGATGCTGGAGGACAACAGTAAAGGTGAATTCTGTTTATTCAGTTATTGGTCTTCTTTCCTCTCAAGCAGTCAGCACATAAAAGTGGCTCTGTCTTTTAGCCCTCTTTCAGTAGGTCTCTTGTTACTCAACTCAAATTCAGATGATTAAATTCATATGCCCTGCTGATCTTTCAGTTCTCTGAGAGGTGAGGGTCCCATACTAATTCTATGGCGCTCCTTCTTCTCAATTTTCTACTTAAGAGCACCCTCGGTATGCCCAATTACCTATTTGAATGTGACATCTGATAGATTAAGACCCTGCTTGATGCACTGATTAATGAAAACCAGAGAGTTTTAATTCTTCTTTTGTGTTCAGTAAATTTGTAAATTTCATTATAAAGTTCCTGCCTACTGTTTTCAAATTTATCCTTAGATTTTATTTTCAAAGGTGCTGCATAAATGTTATGTTAGTCAGTTTTCCCACCCTGAAGCCCAATACATGACACCCACAATTTAAAGAAAGAGAGGTTTCATTCGGGTCAAGGTTTCAGTGGATTCAGTTAATCACTGACTGGCTCCATAACAGAAAACATTATGGTGGAAAGGCCTGGCAGAGCAAAGATGCTTAGTTCAAGGTGTCCAGGAAGCAGAGCAGGGCAGTAGAACCAGAAATGAAAGAGCAAGGGATCAGATACAGAGCCCGAAGTCATGACTCAATGAGGCATAGTCTTAAGTGTTTTACTAATCCTCTGAGCAGATCCAAGCCAACCAAGCTGGCGATCCACTTTTATAATCACAAATGCTGATGAACCCTGTATACAGTGCTTGAAGTCTTCAGATTTTATTCTCTAGTTTGAAGGATTTTCAATTATATATTCAAAAATATTCACACATGGCTCTCACAACCTGATGCTCTGAAATCCACATACATAGTAAACAGCGAAACAGAGATACTCTAGTAATTTTGGAAAACAGGAAAAGTTAAATTTTTTGCTTGTTTGGCTCATATACTAAGTTTTTCACTTCTTCAGTGATATAGAGTACTAACTGAACACTCCTTTTTTGCTGAATATTGGAGACAATCAAATGAAAAAACTTCTGATTTAAAAAATGAGCACAAAGCATGAAGCTATTAAAACAAAATCATGGATCTATGTCCGCCAATGGTAGCATCAATTCAGATTTGAATTGATAAGACATTTGTTAAACCACTTGAATTAGATCAGAAAGGCTGCCTGACACAACATTCATCACTTCACACTGTTCAAATAAGGGTTCATTTTCAGACATAACAGCCCTTTGGTACCTCTTCAAAATCCTTTAGAACCTGGAAGGTCGAGAATTGGAACGAGTTTTACTTCAGTAACTCTGGATGCTTCTCTGCTGGGTGTATTTTCTTTTCAACATCTACCCTCTGGGATGCTCAGGGACCATTTTTCAGGCTTCCTATCTCTCAGGGTCTGCCTTTCTCTTTCCCTGTGTCTCACTTCTGGGCTAGGATTATGGCTCAGAATCCCATGTGGGCATCTGCTTATTCCATCTGCAGCTCTCACCTCATCTTTGCTTCACCTAACCTTACAGTGTCTGCCTATCGAATACTCCTACTCAGCCTGGAAATTCTAGTTAGTTAGGCCTAACCTGTAGGTTATCTAAACTGTTGGATAAATATTTCTCCTGCTCTGTCCTCAAGTGGAGTAACACTAGGAAATACTTGAAATGGTTTTCAGAATGTTCTAGGGAAATTAAGCTCTTGTTGCCTATGCAGAAGATCTTCCTGATGATACATGATAGTACTGGCTTTTCCTGCCTCCCTTTTTAATTCTCTATGGTCCCACATTCTCTTGCCTGCACCCAACTCTTAAACAAAGTACTTGCCCGTAGTCCCAGTTTCAGGCTCTTTAAAAGGAGAACCCAGATTTAGATGACTTCATTCAATTGCAAGAATTAAGCACCATTTCAAAAGTGATGAGTTCAAAACATATATTTCTGCTCTAAATCTTTCCCATAAATGCACATTTATGTGCCCAGCTTCTTCTTGGACATTTACACCTGTATGTCCAATTGATCTGTTCAGGCTTATGACTAGTAGATAGAATAAATTTGTATACACTGTGCAAATCATTGCAAGCTGATTTTTACAAATGACTAATGCAATTATAAGAGGAAGACTGATAGAATTTTCCAAATCTTTGGAACATCATAAGAAATTTTTCACATTGGACTCACTTGAATGAAAGGTTTATCTTTTTTTGTATTTGTCATGACAACTTGTGGAACATCTGTGTTCCAAATAAATGGCACTCTGTTTCCTGATAGCTGTTTGATGATGAATGATGATAGGAGAAATCTCTAACACTATTGTCAATATAGAAGAAACTATATTATGTATTAATCTGGTATGTATCCTTCTAGGATTTCTATGTATTCACATGTGAACATAAATATATATTTTCATTTTCCTTTTTATTTACAAAAAATATAACATACACCAATCATGGCAAACCTTTTAGATCTTTCAATGATACAAACAGCCTGCTGTGGCACGCATGCCGTAGGTTCACCACCACTGACACATACACTACTCTATATAGAGTACGTAAAAGATTTTTCAGTATCAGTAAATAAAGAGCTTTCACTCCTTCTTTTGAAGGAAATAGAATTCTAGTGTATGATAGATATCCCGTGATTTGTTTCCTCAACGTGTAGTGGAGATTTTTAGAGTATTGATGCTGTTGAAATACTGTGGCAAAGGATAACCACCTGCTTAGGTACAAGCAGATCGATCATTTGGAAGTCATGGAAACGCTGCATCACAGGAGCACCCTTTTCTAATTTTGATAGATAGTACCACAAAATTTGCATTGATTCACTTTTCCAGTAAGAAGTGTCTGAAAACACCTGTTTTACATTTTTTCAGAAATCTTTATTTAGTGAGATAGACAGTTGAAAAATAGAACATTTATCTAGATTTAATTGACTTTTCTCATATTGGGAGAAAGGATGGGCATCTTTAAAACAGCTATATATAATTTTATTGAATATCTACTGACATACTCGTTATGTACATTTAAACTCATTCAGTGTGGGACATTCATTTGAGTGTTTATTTCTATGTTTAATGTTCTATCTATAACTTTGTGTTTTTATGTTTCTTCTGCCCTATACCAACTGACTTCCAGTCAGCTCTTTAACGATTGCCATACCTAGGTCAAAGAGAGCCACCATTCATAACTAAGTAGTACTTCCCACAAATAAGCCAATTCAGGGTTGTTGTCGCTGACATTCAAGGTACCACTGATCCTAGCCTGCGGTCTACAGTACTCACTCTGAATTTGTTTGGGCCAGGCAATTGTCGAAAGTATGAGTAAGTTAGATTTACATTTTCCCAGCACATATTTTTGATTTAGTGTTTCTAGTTGGAGTCCAGAGTTCCATTCCCAAGACTAGTCCCCAGAGGATATGTGCAGTTTACAGTTGGGGTTCTACTGTGTGGGTTGCTGTATCTTTGCCCTCTGGGTGGAGGTCAGCCCTGGGGTTTCGTCCCCAACCCAGTTAGCAGCAAGTTAAATGTTAGCAGCGGTAAATGTTAGTATGTGAATCTCCACCTTTCTGCATGCTTGCATGTAAATGTAAAACATTTTTCACAATACAGTTAGATTTTCTTATTGTACTAATATCTAGAATTACACATTAAAATTTCACTATTGAGTTCTTTGTCTAATTTAAAAATCCAGACACTTTAATAAGAAACAATACTAATTTAAAATGAAAAGTTTCTTATTCCAAATATATTCATTTTCATATTCTGAGCATTAACTGTATATTTTTGCACACATATATACATACGCAAACATAAACACACCAACAAGTATAATTTTAACCTTTCTGGGTTAACAAAAACAATGAGAGAAACTCAACATTGAAGTGCATTTTCACCAATAACAGTGAGCTATGGGGACTGAAAGTAATGCAAAATGAGGTGAAAAATATTTTTGCCTACGTAGAATTTGTAAAGGGAAAATAATATTTCACAAAATTAGGTAAGCACCTTAATTTTATATAAGAATAATCACTCTAAATGTGTGTTAGTGTTCGTATACACTGAAGGAATGAGGGATTGAAGGAAACAAAAATTTGTAATTTCTGACCTATTTCTGAATGCTGTTTCAAGCCAGTTTTACATCTTATGTTTTAGGTCTTATTGAAAACAAAGAATACTTTATAAGATTCTTATGTGAATGTCTTGCTTATCAATGTGGTAGTTCAATATGGACATTTTTACAAAGAGACTGACTGGTCACACATTTCTCTCTGCTTCTAGTCTTTACCTTTGGAGTCATCTTCTGTGTATACATATATTTTTGTAAGTATTTAGAAAAAACATAGCTAAAGATATATTTCTAAATAAGAAATTTATGTGTATATAATAAAAAGTTTATATATACATGAGTGTATAAATGTGACATTATTTATTTGTTAATTGACTCATAAACATAAAGTTGTACACATTTATGTGTATATGTGGTATTCTGATTCAGGTATAGATCATATCATGATTAAATAAGGTTATCATAGCTATCCTCTTGAATATTTGTATTTCTTTATGGAAAAAACATTTAAATTTGTCTTCTTTAATATTAAGTCATCACATTTATTGGAGCTATTTAATGCTGTAAATCAAGATTCAGGGTGTGTTACAGGAAAAAGTTTATCAATTGCTGAATTGGATATGATGTATGGTGTTCTATGAAAGACATGAGTTTCAAAACTTTGTAAATGGAAGAAAATCCAGTAAGAAAATCTGAATTCCACAGTAAAATCATACAATGGATGTATTTTAAAAAATCCTTTTCTTAAAGGAAGCTGGAAGTTGTTTTTGGTAGTTATAATTGATTCTTTATGTAAGTAAACCAATCATCTTTACTTCTAGTTCATGTGTATATATGATATCAGATATGCATACCTATGTGTGTGGTTTAAAATACCTACAAATGATATATGCATGTATATCCATAGGCACAAGCTAATTTATACGTATTTCTTTGATTTTTTTTCAGCTGAGATACCTTAGAAACAGTGCCCCGCTAGTTGCAGTGAATGTGACTGGCTTCGAATCTTGGTTTCAAATATCATTGTTCCATGCAGAAGCCAGGGATCCTCAGAAAAATGGATAAATCTGAACTGGAACATGGAATTCATCAGATAAACCTAGACTACCTTGCAGTACCAGAAAGTAATGAAATGCTAGAAAGAAAGAAAGAAAGAAAAAAAGAAAGAAAGAAAGAAAGAAAGAAAGAAAGAAAGAAAGAAAGAAAGAAAGAAAGTTATAAGAGTGTGTCAAATGGATGTAGGCATCAAATTAAAGAGTTTCAATAGCCCAAACTTGAATAATTTAAACAATAAAAAGATGAAGCTGCCCTGGGTTATAATCTAAAGTGTGAAATGAATGTTCATCAGATATCCCACCCTCAAGGAATGAAGGGGACAACTCCTCACATCTTAACCATCATGCATACATAGTGACTTCTTTCTAGAGCATACAGTATGGAAGAGAAGGGTGTGGAAATAGTAACTCACAGTTGAGCCCGGTGAAAATTATCAACATTAAGAATAAGTCGTGGCAATATTATGTATGTGCTCTTGATATGATATGCTGAAAGATACTACTTTTGTCTTTGCTTTCCCAAAATACATAACACTACTTTATCCATAAGAAAGATATCAGACAAATCTCAGATATTAGACATTCCACAGCATACAAGACCAATAGAGATAAAAACTTTTTATGTCATCCAAAATATGTGAGAAAATGTGTCACAGACCAGAGATGTCTAAGGAGACATGATAAGTAAATATAATGTGGCATCTTGAGTGGTGTCCTGGACAGATAAAAGATGAACAGAATAAAGAGTTTATGAGGGAAACTAATGAAGTCTATTAAAAATTTATTTTCATTAATAATACATAGGTACTTGTTCGTTAGTTGTTAAAATATATCATTAGTATAAGTTGCTAGCAACAAGATACATTAAGTTTAGGAATATATGGGAACATTCAGCTCCATCTTTACATCTCTGTCAATCTAACATTATTGTCAAATAAAATGTATTGCAAAATACAATGAAATTGTTTTCAGTCCTTTCTGAAGAGAATGTAGGCACACATACTGTAAAGAAGTATAAGACAGGCAATTATTGCAAATGAAAGTAAATGAACTTTAAGCGAGTTTAGTTTTCTGATTAATCTGGTCCAATACCGAGAGTATAAAATAATGCTTTGGTCTTGGCAATGTGTTTCCTTGAGATTGGGAGAAGTGTGCCCTGGCCTTGCCTATCTGGGCACTGCCACACTGGAGGTTGGATTTGACATCAAAATATTAAAAAAGAAATTCTTAATGGACTTTGATTAAAAAAACCAAATTTTCCAACAAGTAGTTGAATCATTTATGATCTGCAGACCACTGAGACTGAATCAATTCTAACAGAAACCTGCACCAAGAAAACAGAACAGCTCTATCATATTAAAATGTGTATGTATGAGGCAGTCAATGCTTCAGGCTCTGCTCAGCAAATGCAGGCATTTCTAGCCTATTAGAAGTAAAAAGCACTGGCATTGAACTGTCACATATTTTTGCATTAAAAGCTACCCACATGTGTGTCATGCTGTTTTCTGTGACATTCGTGTGCTAGATTTTTTTAAACCAAGTATACTGATGTCAAAATGAATGGAATTCCAGCTTCCCATGATTGAGTGAGGAGGAGGGATGGGACTACTAGAAATGTACTTTTATGTTATATCTGAAAAGTCTGTTAAATAATTTTTAAAATAAGTAGGAATAAAAAATAGTATCAAGAATTTAAATCTAATGAAAGATATGTTAGTAATACAGTGAATGAAAGATATGTTGGTCAATGAAAAGTGAGTAATATAGTGCTTTATAAATTAAGAGGATACAAAGAATAATTATAATAATTTTTATATGATCTCCTGGTTGATAGGTACAATAGGTACCTAGGAGGTACAACAGGAGGTAAGGACTCAGGCAGGAGAGTCCCATCAAAAGGGAGGACAAGTGAAGAGGAAAGGAGAGAGGTCAAGAAAGCAGGAGTTCAGATAATGGTCAATATAATGATCAAAAGTTCTTCATCCAATTCAGTGTCATTTCCAAGAGTTTATAAACACGTCTAGAAAGCTAAGTGAAGGTGACATGGTAAGGTGGTTCTTTGGTCTGTTATGTCACCTCGCAGTTGACTCATGGGCAGAAAACAGGACAGCACTATGGCTAGGAGTTTAAGGGGCAAGATGACATCCGTGACCAGGTGGGTATCTAAACTCAGAATAGATGATAGGAGCAATATTCTGAAGTTTCTGATACTGGTTGTCTTTAGGATTCTCAGCTGGATGTTCTGTGTTATTTCATGCTAGATGCACAACACTTTAGGCAGATTAGAAAACTGAGGTTAGAGATAAGGAAACATTCTTAACATCAGAGAGCTACCAATAATCTTACTGTTTCTCCTTCTTAAGAGTGACAGGTGTTGTATATTTCAGGGTAGATGACCAGGTGCAAAATCCTTATGTACATGAATTGCCACCTAGCCAAACTAAAACATCCAATTCTATTCACAACAGCTTAATTTTATTGAAGAAATCTGTCTTGCTCTTATTTTGCTTCCTTCTCTAGAAATTTCCCTTTCAGTGTATTTAAATGTCTTTTGTTATTTATAAAATGGATCAATTCTGTAAGCTCCAAGCATTTATAGGATAAATTATCCAGAGAAGAAAAGATTTTCTACTATGTTTTTCACTGGGGTTTTCCTGGGATCCTATTGCTCTTAAATCATTTTAGGCTTTATCTTCATGTGTTTCCTAGCAATTTTTTATTCAAAATTCACAAGAATTCACTCACTTCATTTGTTCTTCTGACAGCACACTATTTGCTATTTCCTAATAAATACATATTTTAAAATCTTAGGAAAGAAAACTACTTTCCTCAGTAACTTTATAAATATTCAATCCATCGTGACTATAACATCTAATACAATTGCTGAAGGCATGAGAAACTAGTTCAACTCTAGAAAGAAACCAAATTTATGCTAACAAATTTTAATCACCCCATCACCTTGATTTTAATGGGAATCTATCAGAGAAAAAATAGTGTGCTTACCTCAGATACCTATGTCATTTCTATTAATTTAGTAATAAGAAACAATAAAAAAAAGCACAAAAGAATGCTCAAGCTGGAGAGGATTTTAGTGATCATCTACTTTGAGTCACTATTCTATAGATGAGAATAGAAATATGTAAAGCTTAAGTGACTTTCTTTAATTCACATAGCGAATCAGCCACAGTTCACATAGCCAATCAGCAACAGAATCAAACCTATGTTCTAGAAGTATTTTTTACTGCAAAGTGAAATCTAATCACAGTAAGGGAGAGTAAATTACTTTAACTATAATGAATGAAAAAAAGTTCTTTCCACTGAAATCTTAAGGAAATGACTAAATTTTTTGACTCTAATATTCCACCAAATTAAACATTTTCCAAACTAACCACCTCATAATTTTCTACATTTGTTTTACTTTAAATTGACTTTAAAATTTTAAGCCCTTATGTTGGGGAAATATGCTGTGTACCCAAGCTCATCTGCAGCTCTCAATGACCTCCATATGGAGATACCATGATCTCCATTTTATAGTTGAACAGAAGGAGGCAGAGAGAACTTTGGAAACTTGCCCAATATGATTTTGGTGTGAAAAGAGTTTACCTATGATCAACCTCTGAGCATTAGTTACTCTACTATTCACTGATACACTTCTTCAGAACTTGATTGGACACTGTCCTTTTATAATTATTGGTAGTCTGCTTCCCATAAGAAACTGTTCAACTGAAAATAAAGAATTCTGGTTTTCTTTCCAATTTTCCATATTCCTAAATTTGCAGTTAACTGGAAGAATGAGTGGCCTGTGATTTTAGGAAAAGATCGTCTACCTTCTCTCCATATATATTTCCATGTTTATGGCTGTTTATCAATCCTGAAGAATACCCAAACCACTTTGTTAAGATGATTATCATAATTGAGGGCACATGATACATATAATTGGCAGGTGCTTGTACATAGGTAATGAAGCTGTGTTTCCTCACACCAGTGAGACAATTTTCCTTGAACCTCATCGTTTGCACACTTGTTTCTAACCATGTACTCTTACTTTATTTCCAACTTGGGCCTCTTTCATAGATTTCCCTCAAAAAGTCTGAGTTATTTTACTGCCTCTAGTTTTCTTATACTGCAGGATAAGGTACAATTTCAGCAATTTGATCTGGGTAACTATTTATCTTAAAAGCTGAAATTTCTCAAATTCTTCACGACACATTTCTTTCCACCTTTCCTAGTCGTGCACTGCCAGAACTTCGTATGCCTCCCTCAATTCCCGATGTCTCAAAATAGTCCTGGTGACTTACTCCTGGATATCGGACTTCCCTTTATTTCTTGAATTAAACAGACACATATTTTATGATAACATAAGAGTACAATTTTAGTGCAATTTATCACAGTCTAATGGAACACAAATAGTTAAATATATATTTTAACTTGATGCCTGCATTTGTACAAAGGTACTTAGCTTCAACTCAGGTTTTTTTTATAACATTCTGTCATTTAAACTAGTGTTTGTTTCCATTTATTTCTAGAATAAGAGTAAATGAAGCTGGAATTTCTAGAATTCTTATGATTGTATAATCTTTCATTTTTACTCCATGAAGAATATAGAAAGAAGAAGGATAAAAAGGAAAAGGAGATTGAAGAGGAGGAAGAAGCAGGAAGGAGAGGAAAGGAAAGGAACAAAAAGGAAAGTTAAAAAAAAAACAGAAAGAAAGAAAGAAAGGAAGAAAGACGAAAGAGAGAGACAAAAAGAAAGCAAAAGAAAGAAAATGAAAGAAACTTTTATTCAACTCACAAATAACCACAAATGATTCATAAGAATCATCAAACACACACTTCTGAATTTCAACATTCACCTCGTGTATCACCTTTTCTGAGAATTTTTTAATAGGTACTACATCAGAAAAAGTATTTTGCATGTTTAATGGTTTGTTTCTTCTACTTCCTTAGGAATGGTTAGCATGTTTAGTTGCCTTTTCCATAGCCATTTCACACTTTGCTATTGACTCAACTCTTAAGTTTAAGTCAGTTCACATTCTTAGCATGAATGTTAAATTCTAAGTCATGTAAACTTTTCCCACTGTTTTTATTAGTACATGTTTGCAGCACATATTAATTACATTCTTTGTAGGGAGTTGGCACATGGACATAACAGATCTTAATTCTTTTTAATTCCCTTCTTCTCCTCTCCCTCATCACTTCCTCCATCTCTTGATTGCCTTCTGTTTTGGAAAACATCTATCTCCCTAAGGTAAGATATGCAGCAGAGACGTAAGTTAATCAGTTAATAGCAATCTTCCTGCCTTAACAACTGAGAGGGAACGTGTACATTGCCCATCCCCTTTCTTTCTTTCAATTAGAGTACAGCTCATGACTTCTGTTCAAAATCTTTATTTTCTTCTGGAATCGCATGGTATTCAGATACAGAGTGTTTGTGAAAGTCAACTTTCCTCTAATGTGGCAAATATCTGAGATAAACAACTTGAGGAAAGAAAAATTTACTTTGGTTCAAGGTCTCTAAGGCTTCAGGCCATGGTCAGCTGGCTCCACGGCAGACATTATGGTACAAGGGCATGGTGGAGAAAAGTTGTTCACCTCTCATAGCAGCCAGGGAGCACAAAGAGCAAGAACACCCGAGAAGGGTGATTGGGATCAGTTATTTTCCCAAACATCATGGCCCCACGATCCTACCCCTGTAGCCAGGCCTCACTTCCTGTTTTCATCACTTTCCAATAATGCGGTCAAACTATGATCTCATGAATGGATTAATCCACTGATGAAGCAAGAGCCTTCATACTCTGGTCTTCTCTGGAAACACCAACAGGCACAGCTGTAAGTGTAATTTACTAATTTCCTATATGTTTCTCAAGTTTATTAAATTGAAAATCAAATTTAGCCCTCATAGTGTGGAACTACTTCAAATGTTTTATTAATGTGAAGCAAGCCCAAGAGAATTACAGAGAAATAGAACTAGAGGTTCATTCACACTGAGACTCAAATTGGCCCTGTATCCAGATGTATATAATTATATCATCCATATTCTTATTTATGTTTCAAGTATTTGAACTATTGATTTTCTTCTGCTCATGAAAACAATCTAACCAGTTCAGCCTGTTGAGTGCAAGACACTAAACAAAGCGCTGGGAACATGTTAGTGGTGGATCAATTTAGTCTTATACTTCAAAAACTCAGGAACTAAGAAGAAAATTGATGTACTATGAAAATTCATTGCGATAGATTCTTCCTTTTAGCTAAGAACTCTTTCCGATATGTATCTGGGACACTGACTGACATCCTTGATCTTTGAAAGTTCATGAGTAAAGTTTTGTAAATAGAACACAATAGTGAGCAGAGAATCAGAAAAAAAATATCAGTATCATTTAGCTTTTATTTAATAAGCAAAGGTAGGGAAAGGGAAGATATTAGTGCTTTCATCTGGTTATTCAATCAATGTGGCATAGAAAACAAATATACAAAGCTTACAAGTAAATAAATGGGAAATTACAACAGACAATAGTTGCACTGTGCAAATAAAGGACATTTGACTTATTTACTGAGGTTATGGAGGACTTTTTCTACGTGATGTCGGTTGAACTGAGATATAATGGATGTATAAGAATTAAGTAAAAATGTACATATGTTTTAACTCAATCTACCAGTAAAAAAATACTATGATGCCAAACCATTATTTGTTTAAATATTTTAGATGAATGTAATAGACTCCATTTTGTCACCTAATTTTAAAACCAGTAAATGGCATTTAGATTTACAATAAGCATATGTTTTATCTGACACACATCTGGTGAGTAACTTGTTCAGTTATTATAGTCTACTCTTACCAGATTCTGATCATATCAATCTTATGTATTCAGATGCTTGTGCTGATTAGTAATTAGCTAAATGAACCATAAGAAAATCATTTGGCCCTTTAATGCAAGTTCTGCATTTCATATTGCGAATGCTGCTTTTGAAAACATTGCGAAGACTTCACAGCTGTCCCAAACCTCTGTCTGAAAGTCAAGAGAAAGGAGAAAACAATGAAAGCAGAAACAAATTATTTGCTCTTCACTTGTTTAAATAAAGGTTAATGACTTTTTAAAAATGTTTCTTCAAGAAAGAACACATATGGTTCCACAAGCTATATCAAGAATCCATTTGTTAAAATGGTTCATAAATACAAATCAGAAAAACAAGAAGTTGCAGAAATCTCAAAACAAGATTAAAGTTTGCTTGTAAATTTATATCCAAAGCTTTTTATCAAATTTTGTCCTTTTTTTCTCACAAGTATTACCATTGAGACAGTGCTTGGCACCTAGCTAGAAATTATCTTGGAATGTCTCCCAGCATCTTTCATATATATCATGTCCAAAATAACTAGTATGTGAGAATGTATTGCTTATAAATCCTATCTTGCTTTATCATCTTTTCTTTTCTTCAAGCATTGTACCTTTGAGGCTAGAAATGAAATGTTTGAAATCCCTCAGTAATCAAAGTCTAGGTTTCTATAGAAACCAAACTGAAAATGTCTTCATTTTTTTCTCATACAGAGATTCAACAGAAGATTCAAATTTACTTAAAAGACTAAACACTATTGAAATGATTACATAGCTACTTTATATGCTAAATATATGATGAGGATTCAAAATCTCCCCAACTTTTAGCATCCTACTTACCTTTGAGTTTCAAAATTTCATTTTATCTCCTTCAATATGTCAACTGCTATATTGGTAAGAAAGTGTTTATTATCATTATTATTATAATGCTTGTTATTTCATTATATAATTATCTAATAATTATATTTTGATACTTCACATGTCACATATATATGAATATATATGTATTCATGAAGAGAAAGAGGAATTCATCTATTGAACAACAACAAGCATCAAGGAATAGTAGATATTTTTCAACCTCATTTTCATTTTTATATTTGTGTCAACAAGTAATGTGAGTAAAAAGAAGTCATACATAGGGCTGGGAATATAGCTCAGTGGCACAGCACCTGCCCAGCAAGCACAAGGTCCTGAGTTTGATTCCTGGCACCAAAACAAAAAAAAAGGTCATACTTGTCTCTTTTATCTTTTTTTAAGTAGGGTCTTATTATGTTACCAAGGTGGTCTTGAAGTCTGAGCTCCAGAGATTCACAAGCAGCTGGTACTAGAGTTTTGAGCCATCATCCACAGATAAAATATTTTTATAAAAATGATAGCTTCCTATTGAAAATGCTTATAATTATCATCAGGACTTCCTGGAATTGTCATTACTTTTGATTATTCCTTGGTCTATTTATTATGTTTAAAACTGAATTCCTCTTTTTGCATCCTCAGAAAATATTTGTGCATAGAAATCAGTATTTCAAATTCCCTAGAAATGGGGCTGGGAAGAGAAACAAGAAGCCAATCTGCCCTCCCCATGAGCCAGCCAACAAGCAGGCTAGGAGACAAGAAGGGGCCCCCGCCACCTCCATAAGCAACTGACTGATTCAGAGGATCACAGACTGAGTTGATAGCAACTGAGGTACAAAAACAACTTAATTCTTATATTGTTTGATTGACTTTGCTGGTAGTCTGAACACCTGTTTAAAGGATAACAATATGCAATATAACAACTATGGGAGATTTCCTTCTGTCTTGTTTTTGAAATCCAATATTTTTCTCACTGTTTTGTTTTGTTCTATTTTATTGTTTTGTTTTCTTCAATGTTATGTTTTGATTGGCTTTATTCTGTTCTGTTTTGCTTGGTTTTATTATGTCTGATGGTATGGCAGCAATTTTGAAGTTAACAAAAGGTATTATGAAAACCATTGTTGATTTCCTATTATCCTGTTTTGAAATTCTGCATCACTGTATCACTTTCACTGTTTTGTTTTGATTGGATTTATTCTGTTTTATTTTGTGAGGTTTTATTCTCTTTAAAATAAAATTTTTTTTAAAAGATCCCTAGCAACACATGCATATGGAAAGGTTCTCTCTCCTAGAGTGCATCTAGGAATCAAGTTCCCCTGGAAAAATCATAGTCACATAGCAAAAGTGAGTCCATGGGAGAATTAAAACATGGAGCCATTCTCCAAACACTGCAAGAAATTTGGGCTGTTGAGGGATGGCAATGTATCACAAACACAAATAACTAATTATGAATGGTAGCAATCCCTAAATAAAACTAATCTTTACATTTTTTTAATGTTTATTTTCATTTTATTTTGGTGGCAGAAGCAATAGCTAAAATATAGCATGAAGGTTTGAACTGAGAAATCTGCAAGGAATGGCTCAGGGGAGAAAAGAATTTCTTAATAAAAAAATAAAAATAAGCAGCTTTTAACACCATAGTCACATACCCATCACTGAAATGGATATATTCAACAAAAATTAACCAAATAAATTTCTAGTAGCTCCCTAGAATTACTCAAAGACTTTTCACAACTTTATCCTCTATAAATATGTACATGTGCTCTTTTCTTACCATTTCCTGGGTATACTCATCACACTCTTAAGAACTTTGCCTTTGCTTAAGATAGCTTTTCCTCCTGGAAGAGACTTTCAGGTGGTTTATTAGGAGAACATGAACCTCTTCTGAAATCCCACTCCCACAATAAGAATTAATCCTTCTATTCCTTGGAACTTAAAGTATTTTCTATTTTTCTTTCCCTGTATAAAAGCATTTCTAATTCTATGAAATACAGTGTAATAACTACTGTTAATTTCTTATGACTTGATTATGAAAATTTGTGATTTTTTTAAAATAAAAAATTGAAGTGTTTTTAATTCTACACTCTTAAGAGAAATTGAGGCACAGATTGATTGAGAAACAAGGAGAGTTTTTTGGGACTGATCAGAGCAGCAGCTCTGGAGATACAAATTTCAGGCAGGCTGAAATGAGTTCATAATCTAATAAGTTTCAAACAAATTTTAAGGAAAAAAACAAAAGGAGAAGAAAATTACCTCAGTTTTTTGTTAAAGATCTAGATTGGTGTAGCCAGTGTGGCAAGCAGTCTCATAACAAAGGTACTAGATGATTCAAAAGAATATACATAAAACAATTTTCAGAAATGGAGGGAGAAGGAACAGAAACAAAACAATTCATGGGAAAGGAAAGGAGTTAGGGCAAGATGACCACCATAGTAGCCATCTGTTAGATTTGACTATTCCAGGC
>RJWT010026109.1:0-15926 GCA_004365215.1 Cuniculus paca | reverse complement strand
AAAAAAAAAAAAAAAACAGCCACAATTCTAATTTTAAAAATCCCATTTTCTCTACAAGAATTAACTTTAAAAAATTTAGGTAGACACACCTAGACACTTCCAAAAGCTGAAAGGCACTAATAAACAGCAGAAACATGCATTTTTATGATTCCACTAATGGATACCATCAGGATCTGAAATTGGAACCTAATAACCACTACTAATGGACAGGAACTCGATAAAGTATTCTTAAGATTGTTTTCAATTCACTTTGGAATATCTTCTCCTCCTAAAAATGAATTTTATTAAAATGATCTAATATATGCCAAAATAACTTGGTAAGTTTCAAATATATCAAATTTTAAGTAACTACATATTTTCTTATGATTATGTATTTCTGATATACAACAACAAAAAAGTAGCAACTAGAGAGAAGTTAAGAGTCTCTAGTAACTAAGAAAAACCTGATCTGGGATTAAAGTGTCACCAGTTTACTCTGGATAATCCACAGACAGTAAAAAGAATGCATATACTGTACTTATATATAAGATACTCCCCCTCCATACACAAAGATAAAAAGACAATGTCCTTAAAACCAAAATAGAATGCAAAAATAAGTTCAAAGTTATTAGTTCTCCTTTCCAGCATTTTTCAAACCTAATCCTAAATACAGAAAATGATTTTAACCTAAACAAGCAAAGTAAAATTATACTATGTACTGTATCAAACACAAATATACTCTGTTAAAATCTTCTAGATGTTCAAACCAGGATATTTACTTGAAATTTGGGGGAGTTCTTCCCTAACATTGTAAGTTCTCCCACCGCAGAGATCTTCTATAGTGAATTTCTCCTTTTAATATAAAATTTTATTTTGTGTGGGGCACTTGGTAAACTGTATTTGATTAGGCAACAATCTGATGTGCTGAAATCGAGGACAAGCCCACAGTAAGCCCAAGGGCTCAGAAGCCTGGGCAGACGATGCTAAGGTGATATCACCTTTCTGTAATGAAAAAACTCAGTGTCCTGCTGGCTAGGAGTGAGAAGGGCACAAAAAAGTTTGTTCTCGTCAGCAGGGATGCAGTTTGAGATCTCCTTTACATGGTGTGTATTACATGGGATGAACAAGAAAAGGGCTGAGCAAAGAGCAGGATTTGTAAGTCATCCAAGCACACACAGGTCAAATCTACAGTGGCGAGATGTTACCCAGTGTCTTCCTTTAAGGAGAATGGGGAAAGCAGGAGCTCAAGGACTGAAATCTCAGGGAACTTCCATAGCCTGCCTATGTCAGACTTTATTTTATCATTGTGATAAAAGTAGAGAAAGAGCATCATCCTTGCCTACGACTCTCATTGCGGAGTATTTCTAGAAACTGGTACGATCTGTTGTCAGGGCATGCAAATCCTAAAGTTCTCTCTCCCTTCTGTCCCTACAACTTTTCCTTCCATTTACATTCCCATGTTTCAAAAGACCTTTATACTTGGCAGCATACTTCATTCGCTGAATCATGTTCCCTTGAACACCTCATAGCATATTTTGTCTTACAACTGGATTTAAAAATAAAAGATTAATTCATTGCTTTGATGGGCAACAGAGATGGCAAGTTCTTCAGGTGAGTGCAAACCCTATCTGAAAACCCAATGTCAGTTTCTCCATTCCCCATCTTAGAAATATAAGTAGTTCGGTTAAGATTATTTAGGCAACATGAGCAACCAGAATAATACTCGACTTTCCCACTCCGAATGCCACCCCCACCCTAGGAATACAGTAAGTAGGGAAAGAAAATATTGAGTAGCTGTACTTACTCTGAAACATTTAATGAGAACTTATAGGGGCATCAAAAATTTGTCACAAAACCGTTTTCAGTTAACCACTTTCCACCTAGACTACAAAATACAATCACAGAAGCCACTTTAAAATGCAGATGTCCCTAAACCAATTAAATTAGAATAATTTCCAAAGTTGGTCTCATACATTCAAAGAGTGAAACTAAGGTACAACCCCAAGCTTCAAGAGCACTATGGATATACAAGGTCCAGACAAGATTTAAGTGTTAAAAATAACAAGCGCTAAAAATCAACAGTGATTGTGGCTGATGAGCTCAAATTAAACCACAGGGTTAAAACAGTCACAGGTAATACTGAGTGACACCAGTTGGACTTAAATTTTTTATGACAAGACACTATCATGACAAGCATCTCACCAATTTATGGTCTGCATATGAAGAGATCTATGTAGAAAAGGTGTTGAAATAAAGTTTCTCAATACAAGCAATGCAGAGTTATCTTCACATATACAAAATCATAAGGAGAGATGCTGTCGAGTGTCTCAGCCATGCCCTTCCTCCTATGTCTTCTCCCATATTTTATAGCTAAACACAAGGTTTGCAACATGTCTAAACAATAAGGAAGCATTCTGTTGCTGCAAGAGAAAGGCAAAATTTGTGTGTCTATTTGGCTGTAACCAGAAATACGCCATGATCATTATTAGATAAGTGGAACACATTAGATACTAAACAGTGTTTGCAGAAAAATAAAATATACTCGGTGCACAAAATGACATTATTATTTCTAACATACTATGAAGCAGCATGTGTGACAGGTAGAAAAAGGTTATATACTCTGAGGCTGCCCAATTTATTTAACAGTTTAAAAAGAAAATCCATTCCACAATGGTGTCCAATATCATGTGCATAATCAGTACTAACTTAGGAAATGCTATCTCTCATGATTCGTTGGTATTTTTAGCTGTTAGTCCTGATATGTAGAAACAAGAAGGCATTCGTATATTCATAAATCCTGGAGTTTTCAAATGATCAGTATTATTTCTTGTTTGTTTACACCTCAATCACAATTAATTGTCATTTCAGTTTCCTTCTGTGAAGAGTTGTTAAAGGACAAACCCTACTGAACAACAGGGAATTTTACTCACATAACCCAAACCACACACCTTCAACTCTTCAAGCTTAGTACAAAGAGACAAAAATCTTATCAGGGGAAAAAAAAATGATTACCTATCCCAGAAATTGCAGGCTTCCTGGAGCTCAGATCAAACATTTAAAAAGTAAACACTTCACAATTAAAAAGAAATCAAAACACTTCTTGCAAGTAGGGAAGATCAAGGAAGTAAAAATGCTGTTTTTGAGGAACAGGATAGTTTCCGATCTATAAATTTTTCTAGACAAAAAGGCACCTTTTTCAGGTATTAATATATGTTGAGTTTCTAAACCCTTCATCTTTGTGTTCTTGTTTTCCTTTGACAAAGAAAAGCTCAGGAGGCTAGTTTTTAGAGAAAAACAGCATCAACTACACATCTAGCCCAAAGAAATGCTAACATTAAGAATTTAAAAGCCATAAAACTCAGAAGTTCCCACATCTTATTTTTGGTTCTGCACCAATTTAAACACGTCCTAATATTCTGTGAAGTTTAAAGTACTATCTTGTCACTGAGATAACTGGAGAGTTTGTTAAATTAGATGGAAATAATAACCTCAATGAACTCTAATTTTAAAAAAAGGAAGCTCCCTTTTACAAAAAAAGTACATGTAGGAAAGATAGGCGGAAAAATATACTCATTTAATGTTTCAGCTTCTTTCAATACTAAGAAATTTCAAGATATTGGTTTCATATTTTGACATCTAGTTGAGAGATATTTTATAAAGATATTAGGTAATAAGTTTTATTTTCATTCCAATAAAAGTAGATGAAGCAAACATTTACACTTTATTTGCACATACATATATTTTCATTTATAATCAACAACTATTTAATACAGTTTCTTTACTCATTAGCATTTTTATTCAACAATATGGAATATTTTATATCATTCCACATTGTTTAAATTGGTACAGAGAGCATTTACATGTATGATATAATTTCTTAAAATATGGAGCCCTCCAGTGGTCAATACTTACATATTTCTGTAAGTCATGGTAAGTCTACTGACAGCACTGTATACTATTTCTTTATGGACTACTTTTTGTCCTATATTTAGAGAAAAATGTTTTAAATAATTTCGTTCCTGTTAGCTAGATGTAATCAGATTCCAGGTATTATAAAATGATGGGCATTTTCCAGTGTATTATTACCCTTATTATTTACTGTTATAATGAGGAAAATCTCCTCTAAAAAATATTATTAAAGTAGATTTTACAGAAACAGAAAACTTTTTCAGATTTTAAAGAATAAAGTATCTAAAGAAAAACATTAAGAAAACTTATATTTTTTACAATAACTAAACCTATTGTATATTCTTGTTACATATGCTCTTAATAATTTAATAACTATCCTCTTCAAAAGGTGTCAACTTGTACCACTATCAATACTAACATCCTGTGATTATTTTGGAACTGAAACATACTCCAAAGGCGCATGTGTTAAAGATGGCCCCCTTGGCACTACTGACAGCTGATGGACACTTTATGAGGTAGGGCCCAGTGAGAGAACTTAAGTCACTGCAGATATATGCTCAAAAGGGACTGCAGAATTTGGTCTCTTCCTCTGCCTCTCTTTCTTACCTGCCAGGCGGGAGGTGAATAGTTTTGCTGTCATACATTCCCACAAAGACATGGCACCATGGCCCCCAAACAGGGCAAACTAATCATGAACCAGAACCTCTAAAACCAAACCATTAGCCACATCATCCTTCTCTAAGTTATTAGAGCTCACGTACTTCTGGCTAACACTGGTAGTCTATTTACAAAGGGAAAAACTTTTTGAATATTTAACCTCAGAGAAAGCAGAAAAAGCTAAGAACTATTTAATCACAAAATTTTTAAAATTGCATGTACCAGACTGGAAATACAACATTCTTCCTCGATAATGATATGTTAAATAGTAAATCAAATGAGTTCACTATGGGTAAAAATTGTGGCTTATAGCATTTATCAGTATTATTGCCTCCAACTCTACTTCCTGTTATTATTATTGATAGTTAAATAGTAACCAACCATGCTTCAGAACAAACAATTATAAGAACAATCTCAAGGTTTTCGAAATCTCCTCAGTGATTAGTGTCACCTCTTCCTCATGCACACACATGAACTTCCTCTGCATTTGGGCAAGGAACCAGAAACTGATTTTTACTGTACAGTACCATGAATAAGAAACATACTAAATAAACAGGGATTGCCTTGGGAGTCTACTGGTGACAGGAGCCTTTACTGGACAAATTTCATTTAATTGTTAATGCAATCACATAAGATGGTAACCACTCTCCAGATGGTTACCACCGATTTCCACCTCCTGCACTAGGTAAAGCTGACCCAAGTAACCAATAGGATATTGCAGAAAAGATGGTGAGAAGTTTGAGGCTAGATAATAAAAAACAGTGAGCTGAGCACAGTGGCACACACCTGTAATCCTAGCACTCTGGGAAGCTAAGGCAGAGCTATCATAATTTTGAACCCAGCCTGGGCAATTTAGAGACTTTGTGAGATCTTGTAAAATTTTTTAAAATAGGCTAGCAATGTAGCTCAGTGACAGGGCCCTGGTTTCAATCACCAGTACAGCAAAAGACAAAAGTGAAAGAAAAAAAAAAGGACTTCTTCTTTGATCTTTGGGGCTTGCCTATCATGAGGACACCTAACAAGCTCTATGGAAAGGTTCACGCGGATGAGGCACTCATGAGCCTTCCGCCGAGACAGGCGCAATTTCTGTAAGCCAGACACAATCACCTCAATATGTTCCTTCAGCCCTAGGCTAGGATTCACACACATGCAATCACAGCAGACGCTTGACCCTAACCCTAGGAGGTACCCTGAGTCAGAATCACTGGGCTATGCGACTCCCAAATTCCTAACCCACAAAGACTATGAGATGATAAATGTTCACCGTTTTAAGTTTCCTGGTAACAAGTTACACTTCAAGAGGTAATTACAGTAGCACTCACTCCTTATTCACACAGGAGTACGTCCAAGACCCTCAGCAGACATTTGAAATCATGGATAGTACTGATCCCTATACATACATACCTATGGTAACATTTAATTTATAAGAGATTAACAGTAACTAATGTACTATAATAAATGTTATATGAAACAGTCTCCATCTCTCTCAAAATATCTCATTGCACTTGTACAGTTTGACTTTAAAGAAGTATTTTATAGCCTCTTGTTGGCATACCTAAATTGCCAGTATCACTACTCTTGCATATTGGGGACATTATTAAGTAAAATAGGGGTTATTTGAACTTAAGTGCCACAATGCCATGACAGCCAATCTGAACACCAAGATGGCTACCAGGTCACAAGTTGGCAGGTACCACATACATTGTGGATACACTGGACAAAGGAATTACTTACATGCTAGGCTGGGTAAAGTAGTATAACATGAGATTTCATTATTACTCACTGCATATAGCTTATGAAGTACTTATTCCTGAAATTTTCCAATTAGTATTTTCAGATTGCAGGTGACAGTGAATAACCAAAACTATGGAAAATGAAATTGTGAAGGAGAACACTTGACTTTACAGAAGAGCCTAGGACTGTTTTAAGGCTACTTACAAGAGGGCTGGGGACATAGCTCAGTGGCACAGTGCCTACCTGCCAAGCATGAGGTCATGAGTTCAATTTCCGGTACCAAAAAAAAAAATGACTACTTACAAGAAGAATATTTTTGTCTATTTAATTTTTCTAGCTTTCTCTGTTCTTTGGCCATTTCACCAAAACATTTAACCTATACTAGTCTAGATTCTCAAATCCCATATAAAATGTTTCTTCTAGCCTTGCTTGTTAAAACAGACTGTTATTCCTAAACTTCATTTTTTGAAAATTTTTGACAGAAAGAAAACAAACATGCTATTGACTGTATAACATGTAGCCTGTGTTACCAATAGTCAGATCTCAATTTCCAAGTCTGTAATAGGATAAACATCTTTTTGTAAGTAAATGAAAAATCCTTTCTTCTTATAATGTCCTTAGAGTTAAAGAAGTATTGCTGAAAACACAACACATAAAGTTTGAATTAATTTACCTAAGATTATTATTGTTCATGATGGATAAAAGGGATTTACTATGTGCCAAAAGCTATTCTAAATTCTTTATAATGGCCACCTCAACCTCACAATAATGTCATGAGGTGGGTTCCATTATCCTCATTTTACAGAGAAATAGAGATAAGGAAAAGGTTAATCAGTTTTTTTAAGGTTACTTTTTAAAATTTTACTTAAAAATTTTCAAAACAAGATAAAAAGAGAGTAACAATGGTTAATACATTGTGTATTATCTTTAAATTAGTTACTAACGACACAAGATATCGACATTTAATTGTCCAAACAATACTAGCACAAACCATTTTTTCAATGAATTAAGAGAAATTAGTGGTATAACTATATTATCTTTTATATATGTGTGTAACTATGTGTGTGTGTGTGTGTGTGTGTGTGTGCGTGCGTATGTATTTTGCTTTTCCCTTTTCTCCATTTTCCTCATCCCAGTTTCTCTTTCCTTTTGAAATTTCTTTTCATTTTACAATATTTATTGCACATTTTGGATCTTACTCTTTCAGCTTCTTATACTAGGGAGACAATACAATGTTGACACATGTCTGTCTGGTCTATTTCACCCACTGCCTATAAATTGCACTTACTTACCTTAAAAAGTCTCAAATTTATCTTTATGTCTGAATAGTACTCCATTGTATATAAAGACCACATCTTTTTTATCCATGCCTCAGCTGACAGGCATTTGGATTGATTCCAAGATCTAGTTATTACAAATTGTATTGCTATAAACATGAGTACACATATATTGCTGTGTTACAATGTTTATCATTCTTCCGGGAAGATACCCAGCAGGTGAATGGCTGTGTCAAACAGGACCTCCAATCCTAGTGTTTTGAGGAATCTCCACACTGATTTCCACAGTGGTTGTACCAGTCTGCAACACACTCACCAACAGTGGAGAAGGGTTCCTTTTTCCCCAGCAATTGTTATTGGTTGATTTCTTCATAAAAAGTCATTCTTTTTGGGGTGAAAGGATATCTCAGTGTTGTTTGAATTTCCATCACTTGAATGAACTGTGACACTGAACACTCTTTCGTATATTCACTTGCTGTTCATATTTCTTCATCTGAGAAGTGTGTATTGATCTCAGATGCCCATTTTTGGATTGGGTCTTCAAATTTGGGAAGACCGATTTTTTTGAGTTCTTTATATGTTCTTGATAGTAATCCTTTCTGTGAAGAACAGCTGGCAAACATTTTTTCCCATATCGTAGGTTGTCTCTTCACTCTGTTGGTGGTTTCTCTGGCTGTGCAAAAGCTTTTTAATAACATGAGATTCTAGCTGTTGATTCTTTGTGATAGTTCCTGTGTGATCAGGGTTTTATTCATAAAGTCTCTGCCTATACCAATGTCTTCAAGAGTTTTACCTATTCTAACTTCCAGCAGATTTAATGTTTCTGTTTTAATATTTATATCTTTGATCCATTTCAAATTTAGTTTATTGCATGGTGAAAGATATGGGTCCAATTTTAATCTTTAGCATGTGCAAAGCCATTTTTTTCCAGCATCATTTATTAAAGGGGCTATCTTCCAGTGAATGTGTTGGGCACCTTTATCAAATATAAGATGGCTTCGTATGTCTGGGGCTATTTTTGTATCTTCTAATCTGTACCATTGATCTTTGGGTCTGATATTTTGCCGGTGCCATGCTGGTTTTATCACAATAGCTTTACAGTATAATTTCAAGTCAGGGATTGTGATGCCCCCTGCCTTGCCTTTGTTGCCCAGCATTGCCTTTGCTATTCTAGGTCTCTCCTGGTTCCACATGAATTTTAGGATTTTTTTCTCTAATTCTGTGAGATTATATACTGTTGGAATTTTGATTAGCATTGCATTAAATCTCTACAACAGTTTTGGAAGTATGTCCATTTTCACAATATTGGTTCTTCTAACCCAAAAGCCAGGGATGTCTTTCCATTTTCTGATACCCTCTTTAATGTCCTTTTTCAGAATACCGTAGTTTTCAATGCAGAGGTCTTTTACATCCTTCCCTAGATTGATTCCTAGGTATTCCATTTTTTTGGATGCTATTGTGAAAGGTGTTATTTCTGATTTGTCTCTCAGTGAGTTTGTTATTTGTGTACAGGAAGGTTATTGATGCTCGAGTGTTAATTTTATATACAGCTATGCTACTGAATTTGCATATTAAATCTAGCAGTTTTATAATGTGGAGTTTTTGGAGTCTTCTGTGTAGAGTATCATGCCATCTGCAAATAATAATTTAACTTCTTCTTTTGCTATCATTATTCTTAAGGAGCATTCTTAAAGTCACACTAATAATCAACAACAAAGAAACAACTGAACCCTGGCATTCTGGCTTCTGAGCCATCTGCATATACTGGTTCTCATGACCTCTAATCTACCTATAACATTAAGAACTATGGGTTGTTGTGGTGGATTAACTAATAGTCAACTTATCATACCCAGCTGAACTGAATCAGTATGGTTCTGGGGATAGAATGTCCACCTGAGGACCACCTGAGGATTTATGCCAATAGCATAAAAAGAGAACTGGAGGGGAAGATGGTGTGCTGTTGATTCTCCTAGAGAATCTTGTCACACTGGTTTTCCTGATATGAACTCTGCGTTTGTCATTGTTGGAGGATCTTGGGTCTTTGCTGTCACTGAGAATGGCTGCAGTTCTCTGTGGAAGAGCTCTGTTCCTTACCTTGAGCACCATTTCTTTGCTCCAGTGGTGATCTCTCAACCTGCTGGCACAGATCTTTCATCCCACTGGCATAGACTTTCTGGCTTCCACCACTGACCTTTAGGCCTTCCTAGAGCAGATTCTTGAAACAGACTTGCATGAGATATTGTTGTGGGCTCCAGGTCTCCAGCTGAACTCAAGGAGGACATTGCCATAGGCTCTAGGTACTCAGCTGGACTTTTGTAGGACACTGCCATATTTGGAATCCAGGCCCTCAGCTAGACTCTGTGTCTCTATAGTGTTTGGACAGATCTCCCATGCTTTTTTGCATTTGATTCTTTGGGTGAATATTATAAAATAATCCTAATATATCCTGTATTAAATCTTTTCCCTGTAAACGCTGATTATAACAGTAGTCATAAGATGATGTATTTTAGTTTAGTACACTTGAGTACTAAAATACAATTCTCCATTTCTATCAGCATAATCTTACTATTCTAAATGTGTTCTTCTCATCAGTAAAATAGGGAGGTACCTATGTTGTACTTTGTGATTATGAAAATATGAATAACAAACACCCTTGTGTCCAATCTATAATCAGTATTTATGTTTTATCTTTTCCACAAAAGCAGGTTTATATTCAAACCAATGAAACTTAAAACTTCAGAGCTTCCAGTCCCTCTCAAACCTGTACTTAATTCAAAATATCCATAACTTTTCTTTTTTATTTTTATTTATTTATTTATTTATTTATTTATTTATTTATTTTTTGCAGCACCGGGGATTGAACTCACGACCTTGCGCTTGCCGGGCAGGCGCTTAGACCGCTGAGCTAGATCCCCAGCCCTGTTTTTGAGACAGGGTCTCACTATGCCGTTCAGGCTGGCCTGAGTCACTTTGTAGCCCAGGCTGGTCTCGAACTCACAACGATCCGCCTGTCTTAGCCTCCCGAGTGCTGGGATTACAGGCGTGAGCCACCACGCCCAGCCCTACAACTTTTCTTAAAAAGTCCTCTAAATTGTGTGACTTTCAGATTCACACAACCTGGATCTACTTCTGCTCTTCCTATTAATTATTTCAACACTAAAGCAAGCCCAGCAGGCTCCACTTCTGAGGAAGAGGGACAAGCACATTTTACCTTGGCAGAGTGCACATAGTGGCTGAAAGTAGCAGAGAAACATTATAAAAAATAAAACCTGAAGAACCATTTCTTCTACTCGTTCATTTGCTAGATCTGAATTTTTCCTGTGCTGGCAGAAGAAGGCAGCAAAACTAAATCCCACAGGAAAGAAACAAAAAATTTGAAGGAAGGCAACCTTCATTTCTGACTGGTGGAACACTGGTGTGAAGACAGTGGGGTAAAACCCCTGTTGCTTTTCTTTCTTCCCTTCTTTCTCTCCATTCCCAGTATTTGTCCCTAGACATGGGCACAATCACGGAAACTGTTCGGAAAAGCAGCTAAAGAACCAGCTTTCTAACCAGAGAACCAAAAACAAAGTATATGGGAGATGGCAGAGCAGAAGGAGCTCAGGAAAGTTATTCCTTCAAGTTATTTATAACTCTTGCTCTCATCCCAAACTACACACGTGTGAGTCTGATTCTAAAGGGCATAGCGGTAGTAAGTACTTTGGTATTTGTTGTTAGTAGGTCTGGTAGGCATGAAGAGCACCAAAACTGACACCAAATGAATTGCTTTGTCTGGAAAAGGTAGTGCATCAAGAATGAAAAGATACAAACAAGTTCTAGCTTGCGAGTTGAATATCAAAGAGTACTGGAACAGAATTTTTGGGTCAAAACACAGCCAGTACCAAACTTGATGATGTTCAAAGCAGTTGACTGCTAAGCGATGACTATATAGATACAGAGAATTGAACAACAGAATGGAGCACTGTCCTATTCCCCAACTGGCCACTGGGTGGCAAGTAAGTGGAACAAACCCAAGTAACAGCAAAAAAGCTTTGAAAACTGGACAGGAACCAAAATTCTCAAGGGGCAGGTTGAAATTTATATCCTGACTTAACTGAATTATCGTCCTACTAAAACACAAATGCAATATTTTCTATATGGTGTAAGAAAGACCCAGAATTTCATAATAATCAAAATATTCACAATGAAATCCAGAATCAACATATTGGTAGAAAAATCTCAACTTGCATAAGAAAAGACAATCAACAGACACGACTCAAAAAACAGATATTACAACTATCTGATGAAGATTTTAAAAGAGTTATAAGAATGTTCTAACAAGTAAGGGCAAACACACTTGAAAAGTACAGTAAAACAGGACTTATGATTAAGTAGAAAATGATACAGGTCCTCTAGAAAAGTCTAGCTATTCCTTGCATAAACATGCACTCACTGAGTAACTGTACAATCCCATGCCTAGATATAAACACCAGAAAAATCAAAACATATGTCCATACAAATCTATATAAAAATGCTTATTGTGGTTTTATTCATAATTATCGTAAGTTAGAAACAACTCGATAGGGAAATACATATATTGTGGAGTGTGTGTGCATGTGTGTGTAAGGGACTACTGTTCAGCACACACACAAAAAGAATGGACTACTGACATAAGCAAAAACTTAGGTAAGTCATAGGCATTATATGAAGTGGAAGAAGTTAGTCTCAAAAGGTTACCTATCTTATGATTCCATTTATATGACATACCCCAAAAAATAAAACTATACTAATGAAGAAAAGATACTGGTTATCAGAGATTGGGGTTTGGAGGAGGGCGTGAGTTCAAAAACAGCATGAAAGAATTTGGGAGGTAATGGAACTTTACTTAAAAAAAAACAAACCCTTTATTATTATTCAAATTTTACACATAAATCTATACATTTTAAAACTCACAAAACTATAAATACAAAAAGCCAGTTTTACCGCCAGTTAATCTAAAAATAAAAAATTTTAATTCTAAAGTATTTTTAAAAACCAGAAGAATAAACTGCTGGCATAATTACAAATAAAAGCATTTATAAGGGATGAGCTGTATCAGTTGATTGAAAAGCATTCGGCTCATTGCATTAAAGGATCAACTAAACTGCAACAGGACTGAAAATGACTTAGATATATGTATCCCTAACCCATATGCTTCCTTTTCTACTGTATATCCAAAATCAAGACCAAAATAGTACATGGGAAGAATATCAAAGAACACTGTGTCACTCACTGCCTGTCACCAGGCAGCAACTAAGGTCTTCAAGCTGAATGATATCTAAATTACCTAAGATGAGGAGCTCTCTGTCTTTGAAAGATTCATTCCAATATTAGTAATTCTACACAGAATTCTAACCTACAATCTGTATAACACAATACATACAGTAGTTTTTATTACCTTTGCCACACTGAAAAGGAGGTGAGGGAATCCCACTTGTGAAAAGATGGAACGGATGTACATGTCATGTTCCCTCACAAAGTACAATTAAAAATGCATTACATTATAAATAAAACAATCCTAAAAAGGCAGAAAGGTAGAAAATAGGTAGATCTGCTAGGAAATTCAGGACCCATGGAACATCACTAGTAAATTTTCTGGGTTCTCTTTTTTAACTGTTATGTCTCAGATTTGAAACTGAAGTAGGTGGCCATCCTGAAATGTCAACAGGATACAGACAAACAAACAAACAAAAAATCCTACCAAAAGTCAGCACTACTAGGAAACAGCCAGCACAAGAAGACAAAAAACTTTTAGAATGACTGTTCTGCAAGAAGCAAACATCACAGAAAAAAAGTGTGGCTCCATACCTACCATTACTAGCTACAACCAAGTACAGAAACTAGACTTCTATGCTTGACAGGGCATAAAGAGGGTGGGGGCTGAGGACTCTATGCCACCGCTCACATACATGGTCAGTGGACATCATATGAGAACACAGAACTGCTAGCCACTTAACCAGCAATGATGTCTTCCTGTTTCTCTGCTTGGATAGGGTCACAGGATGTCTACTGAAATATTAGGATGCTGCCCATTGCCCAGTAGTAATAAGGACATCCTTTTTCTGTACCCCTTGCCAGGTGTATCACAGGAGGCCATTAAGAAAGTAATGAAGCACTATCAACCCTCCTAATTAGGGTGGTATTTGCAGAAGACTAGTGGAGGCAGGAACTCATGCTCTGTCCAGTAATAAGCCCCTTTCTGCCTCAGATGTCAATGGAGGCCAGATAGGAAATAAGATTTCTCATCTGGCAGCAACAAAATGAAGCTATTTCTTCATGCCATTAAAGCAGTGTCAAAGAATGCAGCTAAAACAGAAGATTTAAATAAGATCCATAGTCAAATAACATAATAGCCTAAATATCCAGGTTTCAATCAAAAGTTGCTTATCATATCAAAACCAGGAATATCTCCACTTGAATGAAAAACAGCAATCAAAAGTTAACAAAAGCATAAAAGATGTGAAAATTATTTGACAAAGACTTTAAAGCAATCATCACAGAAATGTTTCAATGAGCAACTATGAAAATGGTTGAAACAAGTGAAAAATGAAATATCTCAGTATAGAAACAGAAAATTTTATAATGAAAAACCAAACTACTCCAAAGATAACAATATGCAATGTATTAATTATTGCTACTCTCCTATTACCTTGTTTTGAAATTCTGTTTACTTTTAACCTCAGAACTCAAGCATTCTGAGTGCACCTAAAACCAGTACCACATGGATGAAGCTTAGGTCTGCAACCAGTTGGAGCAGGAGCCAGGCATTTCTCTCTCTTTGTGTAGGGGTTGAGTGCCTGGATCACTGGGCACTCTGAATCCAATTCTGAGGAACAGATTTTCTATGTTGTCACTATTCTGGAACATGGTGTGGCCACCATCATTCTGGAACATGGTGCTCTATGGCTTTCTCCTCAAAGAAAAATGTTTTACTTGCAGTTTTGAGACTGCAAAGGGTTGAGACTTGATGCTTATTATGATGCCTTCAGGCCATCTTTCTATTTTCTTGTTCCTTCTCAACAATCTAGATTTCCTCGGCTCTATCTTTACAGTCCACAGCTTTATTGGAGCTTCCTTTATGGCCAAACTCATAATGTTTTAAATCATCCTGCTGGACTCTTTGCTCTTGATTTGCAACATAAATCTGGCTAAAAGAATAGCCACACCATATCCTCAACATTCAATTGCCTTGAAATTTTCTTCTTCCAGATTAATTAGTCCACCACCCTTAATCTTAGTCTGAGGCGAAGTCTCTGGCCATGAGCAAAATGCAGACAAAGTTTTTGCCAAGCAGTAACACACATCATCTGGAGTCTAACAACCAATGTAGTCTTTCTCCCAAGCAGAAATCTCCCAAGCCTGGTTTTTACCAGCAGGATTTCTATCAGCCTTGTGGTCTTCTGAGCTCTGACCAGAATCTCCCATACAAAACAGCCTAAAACATTCCAGGACTACTCTTTCAGGCAATATCTCAAGAACCTTTCCAAACTCTTCCCACAAGTCATTCCCAAAGGCTTTTGAATCACATGGTCAGGTATAGTCACAGCAACGACTCTACTTCTGGTACCAAATTCTGTCTTGGTTACTTTTCTCTCATTGCTGGGACAAAATACCTGACACTCGAAGGAGAAAGGTTTATTTAGCTCACTCTTTGTGAAGGTTTCAATCCATAATCAGTTGGCTCGAAGGCAAGGTGGCAGGGCACAGGGGCAACACTTCAAGGCAGCAGCCAGCAAAAGCAGCCAGAACAAAAGTGGGGAGAACAAGCCTCTTCTCCTCCTTTATATTTTAAGTAGGCTACTCCCCCACCCCAGGGCGTATAGCATACACACTACCTCTGTGCCCTCCTCTTGCACAGGCTGAGGATATTTACAAAGTCAGGATCCTGGCTCCCTGCTGAGTCTCTTAGTTAAATTTTTAAACTTCTCAAGTTGACACAATGTATCACCTATAACAGGGAACTAGTGGAACAATAATAAAAGATTTGAAAACCATGTAACTACAATCCAGAAAGGAGTAGAGGGGCAGAACTCAAAATGTACTCAAATAATGGCTGAAAATACCATAATTTGACAACACATCATACACCAAGATACATCTTAGTCAAACTTTTGAATATCATCTTCCCCTCCTCTCAAATATTAAAAGCAGGCAAAGAAAACAAACATAGGAATAACATACATTTACATAGGAATCTACAAAGTTATAATAATTCAAATGACAGCAAACCTCATCAGAAACCAAAGGCCAGAGGAATGGTGCATTTCAAGTATGGATGGATGGATGGAAGGAAGGAAGGAAGGAAGGAAGGAAGGAAGGGAGGGAGGAAGGAAAAAAAAAAAAGCCACGACC
>RJWT010026108.1:0-15932 GCA_004365215.1 Cuniculus paca | reverse complement strand
GGCAGGCGCTTAGGCCACTGAGTTAGATCCTGGGCCCTTGTCTTTTTGAGACAGGGTCTCATTATGCTGTTCAGGCTGGCCTTGAGCTCACTTTGTAGCCCAGGCTGGTCTCAAACTCGCAACAATCCTCCTGTCTCAGCCTCCTGAGTGCTGGGATTACAGGCGTGAGCCACCACGCCCGGCTGTTTTTGTTTTTTTTACTGGTTTTATTTTGTTCTATTTTGTTTGATTTTATTTATCCCTGATTAATATATATTGCAGATAACTAGAGGCATTATGATAGCCATTATTGATTGCTTTTTACCCTGTTTAGAAATTATGTACCATGTTCATTGTTTTGTATTGATTGACTCTACTCTGTTTTATTTTGTTTGGTTGTATTCTTTTCAATATTAAAAAAAAAGTGAGTTTCATGAAACTGAATGCCTTTTTCAGGTATTTTGGTAACCACTTAACTTTCTCTTGTGTGGTAATACTTGTATTTGTTTATTTTGTTTTGTATTTATTTGCATTTTATAACTGAGATCTTTTATTTCTCTTTTGCCCTTTGGTTGTTCAGTCTAGAGCTTGTTTAGTGAAAATGAGTTGAATCATTATTATTTTATTTTTTCTCTTATAATGCTTTCTGGGCTTAATTTTTTCCATTTGTAAAAGTGTATACTCATTTGAGCCATTAAAAATCACTTATGTTGGCAGGTTCATGGTCCGTGACTTTCTGGTCTTTTCAGAGTCATTTATTACCAAATAGTTAAGTTGACTATCAGGGCAGATTGCTGTGATGGTTCTACTTAGGGTCATAAGCCACATTTTAACGTGGAAAATGAATAGGAAATGTGTGAAATTTAATGGTCTGTAAGTTACTGCTGTGAGAAAATATATTCCATAAAAGAAGTTGCACAAAGAGTCTTTGGACACTTTGCACTCTGTTCTATTGTCACTGAGCTCTATGAATTGCTACCCCCTGAAGTTAGTCTGCTTCTGTGTTCTTCACACCAGCAAAAAGGAGGCAAAATGTACAATACTTTTAATAAAAACCTTTAGAGATAGGAAGTGTTGAACTACTGTTCCCTGGTAGCCTTAACACCAATAATGTCTAGAGAAAAATTAGGATGAACCTATCAGCATGCAACAGTTAGACAAAGGGAATGACAGATCACAATACAAGGGCAAGATGCATCTTACCCACATTCTGTGGCAGTTATGTTTATTTTTTCTTTATACATCCTTTGTAGATAGCTGTAGAATAAAATGTTTTTAACTGGCACTTGAACCCTTTTATGTTTTCCTCATAGTATGCAGGAAATCAAGAGTTTATAGTCAAGGAAGCAGTTCTGTGTCAATTTCCTCCCATTCCTAGGTATTAATATTCGGCTGAGTTACTTCTGATAAATCTGCAAATTAGAAATTACTAAAATTCTTATTGAAGGAAAGTTTGATTGATGTTTTTCAGTTCAGCCTATATTGATAGCTGCTACTTTACTAATATGCATCCTGAAACAAAATGCTCTGAGCACTGAACACGAGAAAGGATGGGGGTGGAGTTTGATGAGGGGTTCAGTATTGCATTCAGAGCAGTAGTGTCTGCTCCCACCTGATTATCAGGCAACAGTGGGTTTGTCTTTTGGCTAAAACTCTCAAGAGAGTCAGAAAGGACTGTGATACTTTGAACTTTATTATAGGCACAAGGAGTTCTGCTCAAAAGGAAGATATGATGAAGTATATACTGTTGCCAGGAGAAAAATTTTACTTAGTCAGTGAAGAGGGAAGAATGAAGGGAGGTTTTCATTCTCTGCCTACTTGTATCATGGCCAGGTACGCTAATGTGGGGCTGCCAGTTGAAACACCTCACTATGCTCAGACCTTCAAATTAGATGAAAGTTTAATTTAAGAAAACATTTCTTTGTATCTCAGAAGCAACCTGTGTTAGCTCCTTACAAACAAATTAGCCTTGATTCATAAATATCAGTGGATAAACAAGACTTACCAGATTATGAGAAAAATAAAATAGCTTTATAAACATAACTATATATATCCTTATGTACTATCTATAGAGAGATATATACAGCTTTGTGTGTGTGTGTGTGTGTGTGTGTGTGTGTGTTTGTGCATGCGTGTGCGCATGCACTAGGGAATAAAACCAGGTTCTCACATATGTGAGGCAAGCACTACACCCCCACCAGCCACTATATGTATTTGTATCATACAAGAATAGTGTCGTGAGAAAAAAAAATATGAGAACTAGAGATTCTAGAAATTAAATATGTGATTGCCACAGTAGATACATGATATTTACATTAGAGAGTTATAGAATGTCTAACACATTTTTAGAATATAGAGTAAAAAGATGAAAATTGAAAAAAAGTGAAGGCATTGGTGATCAATCTTGGTTTTTAAAAATCTTTCTAACAAGAAATCCAGGATGGATGAATCAGAGAATAAAGGAGGACAGAAACTTAAAATGTGACAGAAAATTCCTTTCCTCAGCTGAAAAGAGACACTGGTTACAGATTGTTACAGTCTCCAAAAACCAAGCAGCACAAATGCCCAGAACTTTTAGGATAAACAAAAATTCTTAAGAGATTTCAGGGAAGAATGGGAAAAGGAAAACTTACTTAAAATCATATTGACATTAGATTCTTACTAGCAGCACACTGGGTACCAGTATACTTTGGAGTACTGTCTTTCAGTTTCTTAGGGAAACAATTTTGAATCTAGCATATTCTTCCCCTTGTTCTATCTTTTATAAATAATGTCCATAAAGGTATTTTTTAGATGTGGGAATAGTCAAGAATATATCTTGTCTGCTGATTTTATTGAAGGTGGGGATTCTCCAGAGTGTATTTCTGCAAAATAAAAAATTAAAGAAAGCATAGAGAAATGTTGAACGATCATCAGAATATACAGCAAATCTTATGGTAACTTGAAATAATTATTTACGTAAAACTATATAACTGTCTGACACTAAAATCTTTGTTGATTAAAACATGAAAAGTGGTACAGTGGGAAAGCCATAGTGGGCAGAGTGAGAGTATGCTAAGGTGGAAGAGTTTTGTTTTGAAATTAGAAGTTGTAGATGGTGGTAGAAAAGTAAGTTAAGTATTACCTTATCAGAAATAATAAGTAATCTATATAATTTACAAATAAATAGAGAAAAAAATTAAATAGCAAATGTTGACAAAATAAGGTGGAGGAATTAGTTCAAATATACCAATTATTAAAATACTATGAATAAATCGAGTTCCCTTATCAAAAGAAAGATTAAGAAAAGAAAAAAATTCTACAGTATTTCTAAGAGGCAAATCAGAAACAAGAGACCCCAGTTAGTAAGTGGTAAGAGTGAATATATAGGTAAATGGTTAAGAAAAATACAAGAAATGGTAATACTATCATCAAGAATAGATGAAATAGAATACAGTGTAAAAAACTTTACATAGACTAAACAGGGGCGTTTTATTCTATGATAAATGAGAAAACTCCAAGTTAGCAAGTCCACTGAAGTAAAAAAAAAAAAAAATCTGCATGATGTCAATTTTTCTATTGTTCTGGAAGTTCAAACCATTGTTAATTCAAGGGGGAAAAAGCTATTTATAGATAAAAAGAGGAAAACTTCAAAGCTCTAAGTATTTAGGTAGTTAATAAATACAAGAAAATTTACTGGAAACGTCCTGCTTTTAGAGTGGATAGGATAGTTAACAGGGTGACCCAATATAGGATCAGTATATAAAACCAATGGATTTCTTTTCAAAAACAATAATTTGGAAAGGATTGGCAATATATGGGTAGATATCATTTATAAGCTGCCCATAAAGTATAACTTGAAATATTAGACATGTGTAAAAACTATTTGATAGATTTAATAACACTTTATCTAAACACAAGATGGCTATGTATGATGCTTTAGATTGGAATTTATGTTACAAATACTGTACTGTATAATTGATTAATTTGAGGTTTAATGATCTTTTGATTGTAAGATATTTAGTTTTGGTATTCCATGAATTGTCTTTAATTCCGATGGATGTCAACAATTTCCCGCAGAAAGATACTCAATAAGTTTTACTTACCGCGCTGCAGGTCCCAAAGTAGAGCGTTGGCATTGTTTGCCAGCTTGATAACTTTCTGAACTCTGTTGAGTAAGTCAGTTACAGGCCTTTGATAACCAGGGCGATGCTTTGGATAAATCCTTTGTTTTGTTATTCTTAGAATCTAGTGCTAGGGGCTGGGGATGTAGGTCAGCAGCACAAGTGCCTGCCTGACAAGTACAAGGTCCTGAGTTTGAGTCCCAGTACAAAAAAAAAAAAAAAATCTAGTGCACATGCAATAACCAAAATTTACCTATGCTGCTGAGCTAGATCCCCAGCCCTTACCTATGTTTATTATGTACCAGACATTACAATCATTTTATTTGCATATATTAATTTGTTGACTCCACACAGCCTTTTGAGGTTGGTACTGCTGTTAGGCACTGAGGAATAAAATTTGAGTAACTTCTCCTGTAGATCACACAGCTAATATTTGGTGGAGTTTGAGTTTGTACTCTTACCCAGAATGCTCTGCTGTTTCTCAACCAGTTTTAGTTGAACCAATTATTGTTAATTTTTGAAATAGTGAACACATTTCACTAGCACTACAGAATGATCCAGTAAGTTACGGAGAAAAAAACCTCAGCATTTGTTGGAAATGTGGTCAGATCTTCAATCTTGTGTGATTTTTACCTCTATTATACTTGCTTATGTTGACCTTTTATTAGGTGGATCTTAAATAGAATGCACGTACACACACAGAGCCATGACTTCCATAAGTGCATAGCAAAAGGAAGAGACTGAGAAGGTTCAAGTGAATCCATGTCCAAAAGCATGCTCACTTGGAATTGTTGCCTTATGGTCGAAAATCATTCTTTTGTGTATTTTTTTCCTTTTTTTAAATTTTAAAATTTAAAAATAAAAACGATGATACAGAATTTCAAAACATCATATGAGATTAACACTGGTCAATATACTGCATATTGTTATCTTCAAAGTGGTTGTTCAGATTACAAGATCTAGGCATGAAAAAAATGACCATACCATTAATGAAAGCGCAAACTGTTGTTTTTGATGAACACAGATTAGTAATATAGTTATCAATCTTGTGTGTGTGTGTATATATATATATATATATATATATATAAATATATATATATAATCTTTTCCCTTCTTTCTTTTCTCCTATCCCAGTTGTTTTTCCTTTTGAGCAGTTTCTGTCCCTTTCCCTTTCACAATATCTATTGTATAATGTTCATAATTAGAAGATTCTGAAATTAAAGATACTTTTTTAGTAAACAGATAGTCAATTTTTGTATTCTGTTTTGTAAAAGGTATTGTTTGTGGAATGTTGAGAAAATTATACCTTGTTTCCTAAGTTGAATCATTGAAAAAGTTTCACAAGTTATACTATGAATTTGGACTCTTGAAAGGGTGTGAAGTCATTCTGTAAGTATTCATGGCAGACCTCTTTGGGATACATTTCCAACTGAAACTTTGGATAAAAAGAGAATTACTGAGTTGCTTGTGGTTTAAATGTGCTCTGTGCTAAGTGCTATGATGCAGGAGGACACAGTGTCATGCAAGCCTAGAAAAGGGCAGGTAATCCTACAAAATACCAGCTAAAGCTGCCAGGAGTAGTTGCTAGCGAAATACAAGTTCTTTGAAATGCATTGGAAGGAGTATATTGCCTGTTTCTATCACCGAGGGAGTTTAAAAGAATTTTTGTACATGATATGTGATTCCCTTTTGTTGAGGAAATAGTGGGAAATATTTCTGGTCAGTTCTGGAGTAATTTTTTACATTGTGAACCACAGTTACACTTACAGACCTTTCTGTAGTATTTCAGACTTAATTTTCTTGTTAGGGAGTCAAAGAAAACCAGCAACACTTAGTCACAACTATAGCTAACATACCTGTCCCTGAGATGTTGGGTCATGATTGGGGGAAAAGCTCAAGCCCAGATTTCTTAAAGTTGTGTAGCTTCTTTACCAGAAGTCTTGAAACTTTTGCTATCCCTTGGTCTGTTAACCACACTGGGCTTCTATTCCACCAGTGACAATTTTGAACATTTCCTGGTAGATAATATTATAAAGTGTTGTCAGTTTTTCTGAGTGGTTAATGTAAAGCAGTCGGGTATTCTGAAATCAACTGGTTTCAGTTGGGTAGGCATAGCTACAAGTGGAGCCAGACACAAAGACTTGTAATGATTCCTGTATTGCAGGCTTATGGTATATTGGTTGGATTTTTGGAGACCAGGTGTCCTGTCATTCTTGCTTGTTACCATTCTTGTGGGAATGGATCACTTCTGCCTTTAAGATGATTTGTACATTTTTTCCCACTATCTCAATAGAAAGCAAGCATATAAATATGTTTGTAACCTGAATTTATCACCTAGAATCAAGTTAACACTAAAGCTGAGTGAGATTAATAAGGACAAATTAGCATTTTAAAGTGTCATATAGTTAGCATGAATATAAACTATCTCTAAAGGGAATTTTTGAGAAGATACAATTAGATTTAGAATTCATGAAAGGAATTCCTTAATGGAAACTGTATCTCATATGTTTTTGCCTCATAGTAACATTGGACAGTTCCCGGGTTTTGTTGGCTGGTTGAATTAACACATACATTCATTAGATAAATCTGTTTTATTGTTAGGTAAATCTACTTATTTTTATTAGATAAACCTAGAAACACTACACTATTTTCCAATATTGTCACGTGTGTATAAACTGATAGAGTATTTGGAGTCCAGGGACAGTTTTAGATTGAGGTTCCATTACAATACAATCTTATTAAATGAATCCTATTAATTTAGGGCTTAGGGTAATTTGGAGTTAAAGCATAAGCTGTGTTGCAGCTACTATTTTAGGCAGTTGGATTTGCTCATTTACATTAGTACAATGAATGTGCCAATTTAAAATGATCAAATTATCTACTCATTAAGACATCAACAGGGACTAGTACTTGGAAACACTTGGCAAATTAATTTGTTACAGTATATATGTAAAAGTAAGAGAATTTTATTTCTTTAGCATTTTTCCTTCATGCTGTCTTGTCTACCTTCATTATTTCTAGTAGTCTGAATTATTATTAATGATAATTATACTGGTGACATTTTACTCTATATTTACTTAGTGTAAAACTGTATTCAGTTTTTAATGGTAGAGGTGTACCTTGATCTGTGTTAAGTGCAATAATCATTCAACTTGAAATGCCATGGATGCCATGTTTCTATTAGGTCCCGTTGTATTTATTAAGTATTTTCAAGTCATTTAATTGCTCAACATATGTTTATTGCAAACCTCCTCTAGTAGGTGTTGGAAATGCTAAAAAGAAAGGATATAGTCTTTACCTTCAAGGATGGCAGGGCATGGTGGGATGTCAGCGGCATCAAAAATTACTGTTTGTACAATTCCACTGTGGAGGTATATAGTGCCCCTGTAACCTATATGGAGAGGCTCATACTTTTCCCTGAAACTCAAGGGAAAGGGAAAACATTCGAAGAAGAATAAAGAATTTATGCAAAGATACTGATGTGTGGCAGGTCATAGAGGGTTGACAAGAGAGTGCAAGTCATTCCGTTTAACTGCAATATAGGATGAGGGAAGTTATTCCTGGAATGTAGACAGGTATTTAAAAGCAAGGTCATAAAGAGCCTTGCAGTCAGGCAAGAAATGAGAATTTAAAGTACTAGTGGAGATGAAGTTATATAGCAAGATGTTAAAATAGAAGTTTTGGTGGTGTCCTTGATACACCAAAGTAAAAGACAGACTACCCAGAAGAACTTGCAGTGTAATATAGGAATAAACCTGGATGTATAAGAGCTATAATTTTATTGGTGCAAAAGGTAGGATATGAGACGATAGGTGAAGAGAAGTGGGAGGATTCGTGGGAGAAAATTGGAGAGCTATGAGTCCCACAAGTTTCATCTCTTTATCTCAAACCTAATGATAGGGATTCAGCCTACCCCCTATGTCATGCCTCCTTTCCCCTCATTAGTTCCACTTAATATGTGTCCCTTCCAGTTAGGATGGGACATGATTAGAACGAGTTGATATGGTGAATTGGACATTGTCTGAAAAATCTACAAGGGAGTGATGGGCTGGCTGACTGAAGTGACGGAGAGAGTGCTGCAGTGTTGGAATTGGCTTGTATGCCTAGAATTTGTCAAACCTAAAGACATGTTAGCATTTCCTCTAGCAAAATGTGGGCAGCAAAACTACAGTGGGATTGTCTTAGGTCTTGTGGAGCTGTTTAGAGGGCTATACAGGCCTCTACTAAAGTAATCAGGACTCCCACAGGCTGGGGAACAATTCAACCAGAAGAGTGTGTCTCACCTGCATTCAAAGCCAAAAGAGAATTTAAATCTTGCAGGTTTGTGCTGCTTGTCATGTAAAAGAATCCCTCGAGGACACCCCAGCACTACAGTGGAGAAGTGATGATACTGTTTCCCAGGGGAGCCTGTGCTGACACAGAGATGACTGGAGTCAGGTGGGAAGCCAAGCTTATTAGCATCAATTAAAAGTTGTAAGGTTGAGGAAACCCCTGAGAATTCTACCACACAGTGCTGTAGCCTTTTGTTAGGTAGATTCTGGATTTAGCCTTCCTAATTTCCTCATCATGGAAAGGAAAAATGTGTAGATACTCTTAGGTTTACTCTTCTATGGACATTAGATGATGATGCTGGACCATTTATGGTAATAGACATCACAACATGGTCAGTCTATTTCACACCTTTACCTTTGGTTTTCACTTTCAAATTTTTTTATGCTTTGCTACGGTTTACTAATGAAGATCTCAAAATTCACTTTGGCTAAAGCTTTTCTCAGCGATGTCATGCAGTCTGTATAATTAGGTGCATTGTTGAAATATTACAAAGCATAGAAGTAGTTGTAATAATCAAGTACGGTCTTTCTGTCATTTTTCTTGTTTTCCCCCTTTTGAGATATTAGTGGAATTTCACTTACATTAAAAAAAAAAAAGAGCCTTGTGGAAAATCCTTGGTGCTTGTTTTACAGCACTCAGTAATCATTTGATGAGGTCTTAGTTATATTTTGAAGCCAGGGAGGGTTCAGGGAGTGGTCTGCAAAATTGCTGAAGAAAGTCTGGGAATCATTTTTGAAGCAGTAGAAAAATGAAGAATCATACATGCATGTATTAGGTTGTCTTAAATCAAACCTTAGCTGAAGTCCTAGTGACACATGCTGTTCATGAAAGACTTAATACAGTCCTTCTAATCGGATGAATTGTCTTGTTGTGCAAAAACTGTTATTACACTGTGTGTGAAACCAACCATGCTGCAGGGGGAAAAATTAAATCGCCTGACTGAGAGGTCACTTGTGAATAGTAACACAAGATCTATTACCGTTATTAGAGACTCTGGAGGACATTCACCCTTTTATGGTCTTTCAACTGCTGGAATGGAATATTTTAGTGGTAAATGACACCCTTCTGGGAATCCTTCTGAAGATTCATTCTTTGCTGTTTGTATGTAGAAAAAAATGTGAGGGACACAAGGAAAAAAATTACATTATTCCTTTCAGATCACTTAAAAATTTTACCTATTTTGATTTCTTATGATAGCAGTTGCCTTTAAATGTTCCTCATTACACCATTCTTAATCTGTGTCTATTAGGACCACACTTGTCTTTTGTAACATGTCCTGCACATACTGTAATCTTTTCTAAAGGGAAATTTATGATAACGTGAAAGCTCAGTACCAGAGTAGCTGTGGTTTATGTCAGAATTTCTATTAAGTACTCTAAGATAAATGAAGCGAAAATCCTGTCTGCTTATTTTGTTTATTTTAAAGGTCTTTAGTGCACCTATGGAACGTCATGTAGGTATGCATGGCAAATGTGCATGGTAAATATTTTAAGACATGTTTTCAGAAGTGAGTGAATGATATTGATCTAAGGTGATGCTTTCTAACACTGTTATTAAAGTGGGAACCAGAGGTCCCTTCCAATAGATTATACTCATTATAATCTGTCAATCCATATATTGTAGTTTATTACCACTCTAGAATTTTCTTCCTTTTTTCTTTTTTTTGGATAGATGTTTGAGGTTAGTTTTTGTGGGGAAAATGGCGTTATAATGTAGTCAGGGATAGGTTTGCAGATAATTCGGGTAAAAATTTTTTTGTTATTAATTTAGAAGAAAAATATCTCACTTTGTTTTCTTCCTGTTATTTTGGTTTTTAACATCTTTTATTTTCTTTTCTTCTAAAGCTTCCTTACATGATTGCCCCAAAGCTATGGAACTGTTAGAATAATATGAGTAGGGATATCAATTTTGTTGAATTTCTTAGTGTCTGCTTTTGTTAAAGGTATTTTGATGGGTTCATTAAACCCTATCTGTAGAAATGGGGGTTGGGAAGAAGGAGGAATATAGGAAAGGGAATACATTGTCAGTAGGAATAATATGTAGATATTTGAGTTTCACCTGGAAATAAAAATAGTTTTGTAAAATGGTAGATAGAAACCCTTTGTCAGGTTGCTAATGAGAGACTTGACCTAGCTGCTGCTGCAGCAGCATCTTTGGGGATGAGGAGAGATGCAAAATGCACTGTTGCTAGGCAACTCTCTTGGCTGCCTTTGGAGCAGGTTCATATGTGCTAAGAGCTAATGAAGCCTCATGTCTGCTCTTTGAAACTGTTCAAAAGCCAATGAAGACATACCCAGACATTTAGCATTTACAAGTACCTGAACCATTCTTGCCATGTCATATACTCATTAAAAATTAAGTTGACCATTTAGTGTGTCCTGAATATTGCTTTATTTTTTAAGGTGGGTCAAGGTTTGAATATAATAAGTATATTTTCTCAGAGAGCCCAGTAAAGATGACTTAGCTTTGATTGGTGCTATTGAAATTACTGTATAACAAAGCTTATACAATAATATTTTTAATTTTAATGCCTTTTTTTGTTTTCATTTTAAAAGTGGCATGTTCCTAGAGTCTGCCTCTTCAAGCCTCTCAGGAATTTGTAAATCATACCACCTGCATCCCTTGTTCAACCCATGGCTATTATCTCTGAAGATGTTAGAAATCTAGAAACCAAGAATGAATTTTGTAGGTGGCCTATCTAGTGACCCCCACCTTCAAAAAAAAAATCCAGGACAATAACTATAAGACAAGCCACAGAACAAGATTACAGCCTGCTTGGGGTCATCCCTCTCTGTATTGAATAATGAATCTAAGTCAGTGGTGGCGAACCTATGGCACACATGCTGCAGTGGGCTGTTCGTTATCATTGAAAGCTCTAAAGGGATTGCCATCACTGATCTAAGTACTTTGAAGATCCCATCCTAACCTCTAATAATCTTATAGTGGTGGTATTGCCAACCTCTGATAACCTCTCTGGGGTGTTGTGAGGATTAAGAAATTATGTACATGTAAAATATTATAAAGTTTTATGCAGATATAATTTTTATACATTTAATTCCAAGTGACTACCTAAATTCAACATGAATTTTGTCTTACTAGATTATTAGCTTCGAGCCAGGTTTAATAATAATTTTATAGGATATACAATAGTTATAGTGGGATTTATTTGTAACAGGCTTTTGTGGATACTTGTTAATATTTTGGCTGCATTAACCTGTCATTCCTCTTAGCATCACAGCACCTACTATAACCATACAATAGAAGACATTCAATAAAAATTATTTAAAGAAAGTTGTGCACCTCCTGTACAGGCCACCTAAATTGTCTTATTTCTTGTAGTATTTTAAAACATATTAGATTCTTTTATATTTCCATAAATGTGTTTTTCATCTTTATTTATTTATTTATTTATTATTATTTTTTTTTTTGCAGCACCGGAGATTGAACTCACAACCTTGCGCTTGCCAGGCAGGTGCTTAGGCCGCTGAGATAAATCCCCAGGTGTTTTTCATCTTTAAAATGAGAATTACAAAAGAACTCACCTCATTAAATTCAATACATGGGTTAAATGAAATAATCCAGAGTATAGTACCCAATTTATAATCATGTTCAATGAAAGTTATATATTACGAAAATTATAGTTGGTTTTTATCACTCATTTTATTCATTCCACAATTATTTGCTACCTTATGTTCCAGTGCTAGTCTGTTTAGATAGACATGTTCCTTGCCCATATGGGGCTATCATCATCATTTATTCTACAAGTACATTAAAAGAGAGACATTAACTGCTATCTGTGCTTGTGTGCCTGTTTAAAATTACATTTTGATGCAAAAAGGAGATAGAGAATAGTGCTCTTCAGTGGAAATAAAATGCAAGCCACATTGGTAGGTTTAAAATTCCAGTAGCTAAAATCAATTTTAATGTTGTTTTATTTAACCCAGTGTATCTGAAATATTTCAGTCCGTAACCAAAATAAAAGTTACTGAAATACAATTTTTTGTATGTGTTCTAAACCTTCCAAATCTGGTGTGTATTCTGCCCTTATAGTACATCTCAGCTAAGTCTAGCTGTATTTCAAGTGTTCATTCCAATGCATACTGAAATAAAAGTGTGCACAAAGAGGAAGTAACAAACAGTACTTCGAGTATTCTTTGACGAGAAAGGTACAAACATTTACTCTATTATCCTTTAAAATTGTATTTAATGCTTGTAAATATTTCAGCATGGAAATAATAGCTTCAAGAAAGAAGCACATCTGCAAGGTTCAGCAGGCAGGAAGAAGGAATACTCGAAAAATAAGCTGTCAGGAAGACTAGGGAGAAACACCAACCATCTTTGTTCCCTGCCATCAACTGTCACCTTAGGACAGGAAATCTGCTCTCAGTCTCATTCTTCCACTGAGCCTTGCCTGGTTCCCTGGCTGGATTACCTATGTTCTACCCTTTTGCCTGTTATCTCCTGGATATTTCTTTTCTTTTTTTTCCATTCCTTTTCTTTTTAATTTTTATCTTTTTGTTAGTGAATGTTTGCAGTATACAATGATTACCTTCCTCTGATCATTTAAATTCCACTTTAGTTCCATCACTTCCTGAAGTACTGCTGAAAATAATTTTAGTAAAGTAACATTTTATTTTACTAAAGTAATAGTCTTTATGTATATGTAAAACATCTAAACGTTGTATTAGTTCATATGTCTGCCTCATCCATCCAGAAACCAAAACCACACACAGAGACACACATGGGCATTATGCTATCCATGTTCCTTAGCAATTTGTGTTTTTTTTCCATCGGTATGTTATGACCATTTTTCTGTTAGTTTATATAGATCTAGTTTGTGGCTTTTGAAGACTCTTGTATTCCACAATATATCAAAAGCTTAATATATATATTAATATTAATATTATGTTTTTATATTGATAGACATTTAGGTTTTTCCAGTTTCTTTGAGGCGATTCTGGTCATCTCAGCCTTTTAGGACAGCATTGTCCAGTAGAACATTCTACCATTGTATAAATATTCTGTAATTTGTCCTGTCTGATATGGCAGAAACATTTGACTGTTGAACATTTGAAATTTGACTAATATGACTGAGGAATAGAAGTTTTGGTTTTTCTTACTTTTAATTACTTTAAATTCTAATTCAAATAGCCATATGTAGCTGAGTGCCTATTGTATGAGACCGTGGAATCTAAAATTGTTCCTTTCTGAACAATGAAAAGCAATCACTGTCTATATGGTCTATTTAGTGTTTTGCATTTATCAAGGACCATTTAAATGTTGCTTTCTTTTCTTATATTTTCATTTCTGTCATAAGTATCTTCTTTGTGTTTAATCTTTAAAGCTGAGTTTCACTTATTGAATCAATAACAATAGAGATGACTGTGGGTTCCTTTAATTGTGGGTACTTGAAAATGGGGGCTATCTTTTCTTGATTAGCTCAGGTACTGTGTCACAGCAACCAATAGGTGACTTATATACTTAGTAGTCTTTCATTGTTTTAAAGCTAAGTATTTCTTACCTGTCCAAGGCATGTAAACTTTTGCTTAACATGTCTTCCAATATTTTAAAATCAATTTCTTCATGTGTAACTCTTGAACCCATCTAGAATTGTTTTCATGCATAGTAATATGTTAGGGTTACCCTTACCTTTTAGCCAATCAGATTTTCTAACAACATTCTTTGTTTAATCTGTTTTCCCTCAGTTGGTTTGTGCTGCCTGCTTCTATCCTGAATGTCTGTGTCTCTTACTGATGTTTATTTCATTTCTCTAGTCTGATGATGTTCCTTGAGGCAGAAGATTATGCAAGACAAGAGCTTGCTAAATCTCTTTTATATCATTCCTTAACAGTATAATATATTGTCTACTCCAAGCAATAAAATCAATAGTCTTCAGTGTTATTAACTGCTTTAAAAAAAATTTAGATCAATGCTTTTTAGTTTTTCTGTCCTTTTTCACTAGTGTAACTTCATTCTTCATAGTAGTATTGGTTAATATAACATTCTAATCAGGTCATTTGTTTATCATTATTCATGTAAACTGTGCCAGGTATGATTAAAATATACTATAAATTTTTAAGAATTTAAAAGATATATTGCCATTAGTCCCCCTTTGAATACTCTCCAGCAGTTGAAACACACTTACCCATCATTCTTGCCACTCTCTGAAGCACTCCTGGAAATCCTCATTATGAGTGTGATAAAAAATATAGTGAATGGAGGATAGATATTGGGAAGTAGGAAGAACTTGTTCAGATGGGAAGTGGGACAGTGCGGGGGGTAGGAGAAGGGAAGAAAGGGAAAAAGATTTAAAAAACAAAGAATGGAAAGATAAAATAGAAATAAAGCTCCTGTAAATGGGGAGTGGAAAACGATTTGAAAGAAGAGAGAACGGGAAGGAAAGAAAAATTAAGATATATATGTACAGGTACAGATTTCCTATAATGAACGTGAGCACTATGCATGGCAAATATGTACTAATAAAAACTTTTAAAAAAATACAGCGAATGCTGCTGACAAATGTCTTCAAAAGGCTGGCTCCTAAACACATCACAGCATTTCCTCATCCACCTTATTAACCAGATCTAGCATCCTGCAACTTTTGGATCATTCTCAAAGTAAAAATGACTGTGAAAGGTGAATGATTTGAACTGAGTCGGGACATTAATGCAACTACAGCCTAACTAAAGTCACTGATGATTAAAACTGGACCCATAAATCTGAAATGAATCCAATATCTAAATATTAAAATAGAAACATTAAATCTGCTGGAAGATAGAATAGACAAAACTCTTGAAGACATTGGTGTAGGCAAAGACTTTATGAATAAAACCTCAATTGCACAGGAACTATCACAACAAATCAACAACTGGGATCTCATCTCATTAAAAAGCATTTGCACAGCGAGAAAAACCACCAACAGAATGAAGAGACAACTCACAATATGGGAAAAAATGTTTGTCAGCTGTTCCTCAGACAAAGGGTTACTATGGAGAACATACTGAGAATGCAAAAAAAATCAGACCTCCCAAATTTGAAGACCCAGTCCAAAAATGAGCATCTGAGATGAATACACTTTTTTCAGATGAAGAAATACAAACAGCAAATAAATATATGAAAAAATGTTCAACATCACAGGGCATTTGAGAGATGCAAATTAAAACAACCTTGAGATTCCATCTCACCCTGGAGAGACTGGGTATTTTAAAGAAATCGACCAATGACAAATGCTGGAGGGGCTGTGGGGAAAAAGGAACCCTTCTACCTGTTGGTGGGAATGTAGACTGGTAAAACCACTGTGGAAATCAGCGTAGAGATACCTCAAGAAACTAGAATTGGAGGTCCCATTTGACCAAGCTGATTCCCTTCTGTGTATCTTCCCAGGGGAATTAAAAAATATCATACCACAGTGATATATGTGCACCCATGTTTATAGCAGTACAATTTGTAATAGCTAATTCTTGGAAACAACCTAAATGCCCATCAACTGAGGAGTGCATTAAAAAGATGTGGTCTTTT
>RJWT010026107.1:0-15936 GCA_004365215.1 Cuniculus paca | reverse complement strand
TCTCCAACCTTTGCAAAGTTTATTATAGTTCTATATTATAGACATCACTAATTTAATAGAATTGACTTAAATTCACTTAAAAATGTCTCCCATTGTCAGGGTAGAATATTTAATAATTCAAAGACATACCTGTGCTTATATTATTGTATTTAAATAATCAGTTTCCAAAATACAATAATTTAGGTCATTATTTTAGAACAATGATAAGGTCTTAGTGATAAAAGTGACTGCTACAAATCCAGTCTAAAATTGGATGAGGACAGAATACTTTAACTTTTATACTAATAAAATATCATTTCATAAATGACATACATAAATTTAAATAATTTATATAGTAACTTAATTTTTATACTTCCTGCTTATGAAATCCCATACCACAAAGTAGATAGTGTATATCTTGAAAGAAAAAGTTAGAGAAATACATATGTGGAAACCATGAAATTGTAGAACTGAAACTGAGTTTGCTTGATTTCTTTGAATAAATGTTTCAAATATTATAGTTGTTTGAATAATTGTACATTGTCAGTATAATGTACTGTATTGGTTACTTTTCTCTCTTTGCTGAGACAAAATACCTGATGCTCAAAATTAAGGAAGGAAAGATTTATTTAGCTCACAGTTTTTGGAGGTTTCAGTCCATAATCAGCTGGTTCCAAGGTAGGGTAGCACATGGCAGACAGCAACAGTTCATGGTGGCGGAAAACAGCAAAAGCAGCAAGAGCAAAAAGGGGAGGAAAGTGGAGACAAAACTCTTTGTCTCTTACATTGTATGTAGATAACCCACTCTAGGGTGGATGCAGCAATCACACCCATAATCCCATTATTGGACTATGAATCAATCACAAATTCTAGAAGCCCGCCCCCATGACTGTATGAGGTTTTGTTGGGGGAGGACGTTCAGACACAAACCATAACATATACATGTTTAAAGTAATTATTTTCAGCCAGGCGTGGTCGCTCATGCCTGTAATCCCAGCACTCGGGAGGCTGAGACAGGAGGATCATTGTGAGTTTAAGACCAGCCTGGGCTACAAAGTGAGCTCAAGGCCAGTGTTAGGTTTGTATATAGATGGCCCCCCCAAGCCTCATGTAGTCATGGAAGTGGCTGAATCTAGCGTTTGTGATTGACTCCTTGTCTAGTGCTGGGATGGTGGTGTGAGTTCTGCACCCGCCCAGGGATGGAGCCCACATACAATGTAAGGTCAGAATGGGGGCGTGTTTTTCCTCTTCGGCGCGGTTTGCTCTTGCCACTTGCAGCTGCCATGAACAGCAGCGCCTCAGCCACCGCTCCCTGCCTTGGAGCCAGCTAAGCAAGGACTAAAAGTCCCAAAACTGTAAGAAATAAACCTCTCCCTCCTTCACTTTGGGCGTCAGGTATTTTGTCCCAGCAATGAGAAAAAAGTAACCAAGACAGCCAGCCTGAACAACATAGAAAGACCCTGTCTCAAAAACAGAAGGGCCAGGGATCTAGCTCAGTGGCCTAAGCCCCTGCCTGGCAAGTGCAAGGTCGTGAGTTCAATTCCTGGTGCTGCAAAAAAAAAAAAAAAAAAAAGTAATTATTTTCATGAATGTTTACTTTTCTTATATTTTACTTTTAAAAATTGTTATTTTTTTTAAGAATAGACATTTTACAGTAAGATTAAATCCAGTGAATACTATAAGTAGATTCATTATGACTATATATCTTAGATGAACTTTATGATCTTAAGTGTTTATGGTGAAGTTGGCATAAAATCAGATTATCTAGAACTGTTCTAAAAGATGTTAAATCTTTCTCACATGGAACCATTACTTTCCTTACTTCATTACTTCTGCTATTACTCTCTGCCACATGCTTTCTCAAATTATTGAGCATGCACCTCTTTATGGGTGTCATTTTATACATTTTGTTTGATATCAGAATTATATGAATTTAGCTCATGGAAGATATCAGTACACAGTACATTTTCTCCTCTATAATTGCTCAGCATTGTAATGGAATCATTCCATACTTAATACCTTGCAGGATTAACCTAGAGAACAGACATTTTCTGAAGACTCTCTTCTTGAGTCTTTATATGTACTCATATGACATTGCAGAACATTTTAGTTTTTGCCTCATATTTTTGTTAATAACAATAGTGTAACATTAAAGATATTACATCTTCAAATTTGCTGCTTTGGCATTAATAGATAAATCATGACTGTAAGACTATCTTCTATCTTCACCCAAGTAGGTGAACATTTGGCATACCTCTGTTTCATGTTTGCATTTTAAAACATCATTAATTTTTATAACAGCTTTAATAAGATATATGTCACAAATCAAATTTTCAATTAAATAATATTGCTTAATGATTTGCAGCACATTCACAAAGTTATATAATCAGCAAAATAAGTTTTAGAAGAGTGTTATCACTCCAACAGGAAGCACTGTGTTATATAGTGTTTTCCAAGAACCAAAAGTACTAAGCTATTCATTAGAGAAATGTTCACTCCGTATTATTCAAACATACATAGCCCACAATAACATGTTTCTGGTATTTAAAAATTTCCCCCCAAATCTGATTCTATTGTATTATGATTGGTATAGACATAAGTAACAGAAAATAAATATAAGTTTTTTGGGGCAAGAAATCTGAGTGCACTGCAGGTGAGTAGTTGAAGACATAGGTTTCTTGCATAAAAAAAATAGGTGGAAATTAATCAGAGGGAAGAGAGAATGAAACAAAATGGAGCTTCTCAGGGAAATGGAGGTTTCAGCCAAGTTGAGATATAATTTCTTTGTATTAAAAGCCTCAAAACAAAAGATTTTATAATCAAATGTTGGACAATTAGAGTCTTAGGTTTCAGAGTTTTAGCAGTTCACAGTAATGGTAGTTCAGGAATAGAAGGGAATAAATTGTTCAACTATGTCATAGAATTCCACAAATAATGGAATATTCATCAGAACGTGGTTTGGAGATCAGTGCATTACATGGTTTAATTTCTGACGTTTCTGACAGTGTGACTGTGAACACAGTGATTTTCATGAAAGTCTCGAAACATGTCATTTTACATCCTAAAGGTAAAGAGTAACTTCTGAGGGAGTGTTGATGCTGTCACCTTTACATGAGAAATGCGTGTCTCTTTGAAGTCTCTCTACTTTATTTTGATGTTAAAGTAGAGAGGTTTTAAAAATCGTCTTAGAAAAAAATTTTTAGATTAATACCCTGTTTAAATGAGTTTTAGTGTAGAAATTTCTGTGGCGTATTTACTGACTCCTGAAGAAAAGTTTCATCTTGGCAACTAATACTCATCTGAACTCAAATTCTGTAACTACAAAAGCTATTATAGCCAAGAAGAGTAGAAAAGTCAGAAACTCATTCACCTCATTAATTCTTTCCACTACCACCAGATATTATACCCAGCTCTCCTCCAAACAGCATTAATTGATTTTAAATGACCACAGTATGAGCCTCAAGAATGCTGCCTTGAAGACCATTTCTAATGTGCATCTGTCTCTGAAGGGACATGTACAGAATTTGGTTCCAATTTTATTGCCCTGAATGTTTTCCTGACTTGTTCTACTCCAGCTTTTAATACTCCTGTCTTACCTACAAACAACATGTATTTTTTCCTTAAGATATTCTTAAAAATAATTATTCCTCGTGCTTGAAATAAGATTCAAAAGCCCTATCTTACAAAAAGTCATTAAAAGTCTACCTCTAGTCCCTCTCAACTATTGTTGATTTATTTTTAATTATGTCAGAAATTGTCCAGAAAATTTACTAGTCCGTGTTACCCATGAGAAAGCCAGGGAGCATGCAAAAAAATTATAGATTATAAGTCTTGTGTTGCACATACTGGCTCACACACTAGACATTTTATTATAGCCATTGTCATTACATGACGACCTCCTGAGTGCCTATAAAAATCGAAAAGTTCATAAGAAAGAAATATTAAAGGTTTAGAATTCTATGTATTCAACTTAGTTCCTGTTATTCATCTTGCACAATTATCTTCTATAAATGTATTTTCTTTTTCTTGGTGGCACTAGGGATAGAACATGCGAACTTGTGCTTGCCAGGCAGGCACTTATGCCACTGAGCTAAAACCCCGGCCCTTCACAATAATCTTCTAAAATAATTGAATTAAATATTTAATTTAAATGCAATATGTTCTGAGCCTCAGTCTTTTCAGTCCAGTTTTCCTGATAGTTTTTGCTCAATAAACATTGCTTACAGATGTATGCTAAAAGTTAATTTTTTCATTAACTTTGTTTTTCAGCTTTATTTTAGAAATAATACTCACCTTCAGCCCACATTTTTCTGAGATTTGGTCTGATCTTATATTGCAGATAATTTCACCTTAGTTTCTGAAGTAATTCTCTGAATATTTTTCTCATAACCCTTGTGCTGTCATATATTTTGAGCCAGAGCTACATTTTGAACTCTTTCCCTTCTGTTTAGATCATCTTAAAGGTTAGTATTTCGGTCAGAGTATCCATTTTGCTAACACCTAGTTGTGAATTCATCTTTGAAAGGGAAAGTCTTCCTACCACAGTGTAAGTGATCTATAAGAAATCGTCTACTTTCAAAAACTGGATTGATGAGTGGACACAGGAAGACAATTAGACAAGTTAGGAGCTTATTGTAATCGTCCAGGAAAGATCTGGATTTTGGCTCATTTGTTGTCAACAAAAATGTAGAAAAATGAATAGATCCTAAATAGATTGTGCATGTTGACATCCTTTGGCTTGATAGAAGGGCAATAACTGACAAGAGAAAGTGGAATTAAGGTTGACTCACTTTTTTAGTTTGATTAGTTATGTGGATGCTAATGTCATTTGTTGAAGTGGCATGAAGGTCAGTAGAGAAATTGATTAATGTGATAGTAAATTAAGATGTATTTTATGGGCATATTTTGGCTGAGATGCATTTTGGTCATTCTACTGGATAGAAATTATGATTCAAGATCTTGAAAATAATAGAAGAGGTCTGTGTTACAGATAAAAATGAGGAGTTTGTAGATCATTTTTAAAACCTACAAAATAAATCTGTGTCCCAGGCCCTGCCTTTGTTGGTGCCTAAACTTTGAGTAAGTCAATAAAAAATGACATCAAAGGAAATGGAAAATATGATAGTGAAAGAGAAGAAACACCATGGATTAGAGTCTGAATGTAGAAAACAAAAAAAATTATTTTCTTTTTCTTTTTCTTAGCATGTGTTTTTAGTATATAGTGATTGAATTCCTTGTGGGGAGTTGCTATTTTTTCATAATACATATTAATCCCTTTTCTCATCCATTTTCCCTTCCCTCTCTCCAACCTCCATCCATCTCTTGATCCCTTTTCTTTTTTTTAAGTATATTTTGTAGTCCATAATGTTTACATTCCTAAAAAGGCCAGTTATACCATGAAAGCATAGGTAGAGGTCACAGTTTAGGACAGAAACGTGTAATTTAGACATGATAAATAGTAAGACAAACAGACGCACTTTCTTGGTACTCAACTCTCCTAAGTGTTGAAGTTTATGATTACATTTTTGAACTTTAAGACTAAGTACAATTTTAAATTCATTGTTACAAATCAGTGAAAGCTGGCCAAAGAAACAATTTCTCTAGCTGCTCATCCAAAGCATGCACAGTACATTATTTCTTTTTGGTATCTCAGCAATGATTTTATGTTTGACTCAGTCCATCAGAAGATAGGACTGACTTCATTCTGATTTTCCCATAGGGAATTCTGCTGAAAGTTACTTTGGTATTACAATATTTGACTTGGATTAGGAAGTATTAGAAGTTGCTCAATAAAATATCATGTATGTTACATAGTAGGTATCCATTGGCATAAGTCAGTTCTTTGATACTTAAATACAAAGAATTAAAATCCGTATTCTGCATTGTCTGAAACTCAATAAATTCCTTAACATTTCAGTAAATTCTCCAGAGCTTTACAATTTCACAGTCCAGCCTAGCACCAAGTAATTTTTCTTATAGGCTTATATTACATTTTCCTACATGATTAGGGAACTTTGGAATCTTTTGTTGCTTTCAACTTTTGAACTCCCGACCCACTCAGGATTGCGCTTATATGTAATATGTTTTTCTGTAAGCCTGGGACATGATTTTAATCATCGTATATCATTTTGAAAGCAATCTAAAATTGCATGTTGCCATACTGGGTAAGTCTTGTCACATCTATACTTCTTGGATATCTGTGTCTCTCAAAACAGTCATCCTTAAAACAGTCTGAGCCCCTTCCTCTCATGACTTGTGAGCTGAATTACTCTCTTCTCTTTTTGGGATGTAATCTTTCTAGATGTATGCATGGCTCACTCTCATTTTATTGAGATCTCTGCTTAACTGTCATTTCAGAATGACTGTTCATGACCACACTATCTGAAATAGCTTCCTGATCCCATGCCCTTACTCTCTGTCTTCATATCCTGACTTTTTTTTTTTTTTTTTGCAGCACTGGGGATTGAACTCATGACCTCATGCTTGCCAGGCAAACGCCTGGCCCACTGAGCTAGATCCTTGGCCCTTGTCTTTTTAAGACAAGGGTCTCACTGTGCTGCTCAGACTGGCCTTGAGCTCACTTTATAGCCCAGGCTGGTCTTGAACTCACAACGATCCTCCTGTCTCAGCCTCCCGAGTGCTGGGATTACAGGCGTGAGCCACCACACCCGGCTATCCTGACTTATTTTTGTTTGTAGTGTTTGTCCCCATTTGAATTTTTTACTTACTTGTCTGACACCACACCCCTATTTTCCCAAGCATAAGATCAGAAAGTAAGAATTAACTCTGTTTAATTAACATTTCTAATCTCCACTGTGGTGGAGTAACTAATAGTCAACTCAGCTGTACTGAATGAGTGTGGTGCTGAGTGTGGATGGCCCACCTCAGGTTTGTTGCCAACAGTGTAGAAGAAGAACTGGAGGGGAAGATGGTGAGCTGTTGATTCTCCTCGAGAAGCTTGTCATTCTGGTTTTCCTGATATAAACTCAGCTGTTATCATCAGAGGAGCTCAAGTCCTTGCTGTCGCTGATTATGACTGTGGTTCGTTTTGGGGGAGCTCTGGTCCTTACCCTGAGCATCACTTCCTGGTTCCTATGCAGATCCTTTAGCCTGCTGGCACAGATCCTTCTTCCCATTGGTGCAGACTTTCTAGCTTCCACCACTGACCTTTGGGCCTTCTGAGCACAGATCTTTGATACAGACTTGCAGGAGACATTGTCAGGGACTCTAGGCCTCCAATTGGACTCATGGAGGATATAGTCATGGGCTCTAAGTCTTCAGCTGGACTCGTGTAGGACATTACTGTTAGATCCAGGCCCTCAGCTGGATTCTTTGGGTCTCTAGTGTATCAGATCTTTTGTACATTTCTGGACTTGACTCTTTGGGTGAATATTATAAAATAATCCTATAAATTATGTGTGCTGTATGAAATCTTTTCTCTTGTAAAGATTTTCCTGACTACAGCACATGGTGATATCCAGTCTATAGGAGGTTCTAAATAATAGTGGTAAAACATGAATGATTACATTAACAAACATGTCTGAACCCCAATTTCTTTAATCTATAAGGTGCAGATATTAATTTATAAAGTGAACATGTTTGAGTCACAGAATATTGGCAGAGTAAAGCAATAAAAATAATGCTTTGCTGTGTGCTTTCATAGATATAAAGTTTGATAGACATGTATACCTCATATCTTAATAGGACATAAGAAAGATTATATTTGACTACTTGCTGTTAAAATTATTTGTTAATATAGTGTATTTAAACTATAAATCAAATGTATCCTAGACTTGCTATAGTAGAGTACATGTTGTTAGACTATTTTTTTAATTTACATAATTTTTTCATTTATTTTAATATTGCTGTATGGAGGATACTTCTTTGCTTGTGGCCTAATCTATTGATTGATTGATTTTGTTTGTGTGTTTGTTATGTTTGTTTTGTTTTTGCCTTTTGAGACAGTCTCCCTAGCAGTTCCGGCTGGCTTTAAACTCACTATTGTAGCCTAGGCTGGCCTTAAACTCACAGCCTTCTAAATGCTGAGATTACAGGTGTGCACCACCACCCCCAGCTTACTGGTCGACTATTTTAACTGGGAATTTGTTTTTGAGTGTTCTTATTCAAATAATAGACCCTATATTGCATAATTTATTTTCTTGTTTAGTACAACAATAAGTAGATGTTATTTATAATAAAATTGTAGTAAAGTAATCATCAAGTTATTGGATTATTCAGGATCACTTGGTTGGTTCTGAGGTACTAAAAGGTAAGTATTGGAACAGAATTACTCTTCCTTTTGATTTGCAAATAATATTCTGTGCTCCTTTTCCTCCTTTTTTATTTTAAAATGAAATAGAGAATAAATGATACAGAATTTCAAGACAAAATAATAAGAGATTAACACTGGTTAATATATTGCCTATTGTTATCTTCAAACATATCCCCTGCTCTTGGATAAGAACAATATTTTGCAAATGGCCATAGTCCCAAAACTGTTATACAGATTAGATGCATTCACAATGAAAATACCATTAGCATACCTCACAAATCTAGAGAAAACATTCCTAAAATTCACTTGGAAACAGAAGAGACCTAGAATAGCAAAGGCAATCCTGGGGGACAATAGCAAGGCAGGAGGCATCACAATCCCTGACTTGAAATCATACTGCAAAGCTACTGTGATAAATTTTTCTTTCTAAGGTGGCAGTTGGGGAAGGTTAAGTTTTAGGAGGCATTATTCATTTTAAATTAGAGACATTCATGTCTGATTTTTAACTCCAGAGGCACGTTGGTTAGAGAGCAGAGATGTTTTGTTTCTCATAATAGCAATAACAGGACATAGTTGTTGAATTCACCCACTAGGATAATGTGTCTACTTATATGTAAATAAGTGACAGTGGGAGGGAGGGCCTCAGCTGCTTGTCTATTCCTTTTAGTCTCCAGTACAAAGATAGATCACTCTTTCATTTACCTGTAAACCATACCCATAACCTGTAAACCCAGCCTGGCAATTGATATTATTGCTGCATTGGAGATTAAAGGGAGGTGGAATAATGCTTTTGTTTTTTAATGCTTTCTGGAAGAGTAACTGATTCTTATGGTAGACTTGGAGTGTTAGACTTTCATATGTTAAAAGCAAAAATCTACATAGTATAAAATATTGAAGTGAATTTTGAAAAGCATGGAATTCAGCTTTTGAATCCTGGTCATTGGCTGTGAAAACATGTTCTTTTAAATAAATTAATTTTCCTGTAAGAATTTATTGTGGCTAGACACAGTGGAATGTTTTTCAACTTTTCAACAATGGTTTTCAACACTGATTTTTAAAATTAGTTCATTAATTACAAAAAATTCTGTATACTAATTCTAATCTCATCATTAACGACTTGAACAAAATTTCTAGGTATCTGTGGTAAAATCTATACTGTTAAGACTGATGCCTCAAGGCCGATGGGGTGTAAAATAGCGGACGTTTAGCCCCATAGACTGGGGGACTCAGGAAGTCTGGCTGCAGGAGCTTGAAGAAGCGGGGTGCTGTGCTGCCAAACTGAGCTCAGTGTCTGGGCAATGCCGGCAGACAGTGCGTAGAAGTTGAGACTAGTGAATGAAAGCTGACAGTGAACAGTAAGTACCTAGCCTCAGGAGCTTGGAGTCAAACAGGCTGCTTTCACTAAATTCCAGCAGCTTGACCTTAAATAAAGTTGTTTAGTCTCCTGGGTCTCAGTTTTTCTCCCGTTAAATGTTAACAATACTACATATATATAGCTAGAATTAAGTTTTGGGTATGTGCAGATAATTCAGTAAAAACTCTTAAGAAAATTAAGCTATTTTTATTTGTTAAGTCATTCAGGAAATCTAGGTTTCTAGCTTGCAAATTGCACCAGGTGATGTCTGAACAGAGTAGGGATTAAATTGGGATTCAGTTAGGAAAACTCTTCCACTCTGCTGAAGATCCACTGCCTGATCCAACTTTCCATCCTCTGGATAACCATCTCAGAATACAGTTCCTAAAGTTAATAGTTTTTTGTTTGTTTGTTTGTTTGGGTACCAGGGATCGAACTCACGACCTCACACTTACAAGGCAAGTGCTTGAGCCGCTGAGCTAAATCCCTGGCCCCCTAAAATTCATAGTTTATGAGGACTAAAGTTTGGTAATTATGATGCTTCTCTCTAACCCTAACCCTAACCCTAACCCTAACCCTAACCCTAACCCTAACTGATGTTACAAAGGCCAGCACAAAGGGGTATGAGCCTCAGAGTGGTATCTGAGTTCAGTATTATCAAAGAGCATTTCAAAGAGCTGTCCCATAAATTTCTTCTTTGTGCCTTTTCTGTGTTAATTTTCAGCAGAAATCAGTATATGCAGAAATCAGGGCTGACACAGAATCTGTTTATAAACGCTCTTCCAGATATTTGCTTGTAGCGACTTTCCCTTCTGCTCCATCCCTACATGTGTCCACGTAGGAATATATAGTGTTGAAGGAATGATCAAATGGAATCCGAGTTCTTAGTAGAAGAGTATTAAATATTTTCAGAGAGGAGAACAGTATGTTAATTGCAATGTGTTAAAATACACAAAATGCTTAAGGTAGTTGCACAAAATGGAAATGAGGATGTAGTGAGTGCAGAGCAAAACAGGCAATCAATTCAGAATCTATGTTAGATAATTAGTTCTGTTTTGTCAACATCTTTTTCTACCTGAACAAAACATTATCTAACTATAAAAATTAAATACTTGTGTAGTGAAAATTTTACCTAGTGGAAATATTATCCATTTATCTCTCTCAGCTCCAGTACAGTGACTCTCCTGGTAGCTGTCATACATGATAAATATGGTTTAGTTAACAAAATTATATTTTATATAATTGCATACTTTAAACCAAAGATCAATAACTAACTTACGAATATGCACTAACAAAGATCAATGGGTGATAAGTACTGCTGAATTCATTTGAGTAGATATATATACTAGCTTTTCCTGACAAGTGTAATCAGATTATAAATTGTAATATAACTTAATAAACACTTTATAGAAATTTAATGATAGATGCTCAGACAAAGAAATGAAAAGAAGAGCAAGGATAACAATTTAAGGCTTTTGTGCACGTTTGCATGGACATGTGTAGGTATGGAGCAGATATATAGCTTTTTATGTGTATATGACTGTGTGTTTTGGTCCATAGGTATATTTTCAGACCATTTTATCTGTAACATTGGCAACTACCATATGTCCATTTTAATATTAGCCTTCAAATAGATGAAGATTGGTTTGAGTGAACTCCCACTAATGACAACTTATCATCATGGCCACAGCTGACAGCTGTCACTGAGTATGGTGTATAAAGGTCCCGGAGAGGATATTGTGCTCTGCACCATGTGTCTCGAGTTGAGCAGAGCTCACAAATGCCTTCCCCTTCCTTATGTCTACAGAGACGGTGCATAAAGACACTTAGACAAAAAGTAACCCCTCAAAGTCACAGGCTGTACTACGGGAATGGTTGTCAGAAACAGCTTGCCTGACCCCCGCTGCTGTTTTTCTCCACTTATTATTATTACATTTGGAACATAAAAGCCATCTCAATTTGTCATTGTTTATAAACAGTAACTAGAGCTAGAGTATATAAAATCTATTCAAATAATCTAAAAATTACTTTTGGCTGACTGATATGATTGGATTTTTAGGTCCCCACTAAGTGAGGGCATAATGTAACTAATAAAAGCAAAGCCTGACTAGATTTATGATGGCGTATGGCAGGTCATTTTATTGTTTCCTTTAAAAGAATGCTTATACAGCATCTATGAAAATAAATCTGTTCCAAAAATTGGCATTGGATTAGAAACCCAAGTTAAAATATTTTAAATTCTTACAGATATGACTTCAAAGTATGAAACCTACATTGAGAACTCTCCAGAGTCCCTTATTTTCTTGTGATTCATGTGCTGTATGTGCAGATACAATTTTCTGATAATGCCATATAGCCTCAACCAAAATATTACCCTGTGAGAAGCTCCAGGAGAACCTGTTGGATAGAGGACTAGGGCTGGGAAGGTGGTGCAAGGTGGTAGCGATGGACTTACCAATTGCGAAAGTGAAGCTAATTGGCTGGATATACATGAGATGATACAGCGAAGACAGCATGTTTAAGACAGAACTGCTAGATTTCTGAAATCATTGGCAAATTCACTGCAATGCGTTAGACTGAGGGCTGCAATTGGGGAAAGTGTGAGGTGGTTTGTGTGAGCTTCTGGGTCTGTCTCAAGGATTTCTTTCTGGTTCAATTATTCTTTCTTTTCTATACCTGCTGCTTTCTTCTCACTCTTTGAGGTATAGCTAAGAATTCTTACTCTTTCCTCAATGCCAGTGCAAATTAAATTCCTTTTTCCCATGTGCTATGATGGTCATTTGTAGAGATATCAACCATAGCTTTTGTAGTAGGGAGCTACATTCTGTTGTGTTATGCGTGTTCATCTCTGCTCATAAAGTTCAAGTTGCTTTAGATGTTATTACATGGGAGGAGTCAGTAGGTATTAATTTATGATTTTGTGTGTGTACTCTCAGGTCTCAAATTAGAGAATGTCTATAGTATACATATAAATGTATTATTATTATTATAGATAGTAGGGATAGTCAGAGATGTGTAGATTTGCTAAATATATTTTATAAAATTCAAGTGGATGCCTCCATTTTCTAATGTTCTCTTTGATCTCTTTTTTTTTTTCTTTAGAGCACTATAGTTTTTGTTAGAGAGGTCTTTCACTTACTTAATTAGGTTAATTCCAAGGTATGTATTTTTTAAGCTATTGTGAATGGGATTATTTTCCTGATTTCTTTCTCAGTGGTTTCATTTTTGATGTACAAGAACTCTGTTGATTTCTGTATATTGACGTTGTATGCTGCCAATTTCCTGTACTTGGATAGTCAGAATCAATATTGTTAAATGGCCATATTATCAAAACAATATATAGATTTAATGCAATTACAATCAAAATACCAGCACATTTTTCACAGATCCATAAAAAAATTCTGAAATTCACATAGAACCAGAATTCATAGAAGAGACCCAAAATAGCCAAAGTAATCCTAAGCAGCAAGACCAAAACAGGGCACGTTATAATCTAGGACTTCTTGTTATGTGACAAAGCTACAGTAATGAAAATAGAATATTCCTGGCACAAAAACAGATGTGTGGATCAGTGGAATAGAATAGTCGATGCAGATACAACCTCAAACACCTTCAGCCTTGCAATTTTTTTTTTTTGACAATGGGGCCAATAACTTTTCCTGGAAAAAAGATAGCCTCTAACAAATGCTTTTGGGAAATCTGGTTGTCCATGTGCACAAGAAGGAATTCTAGATCTCTTTTATCCTGTATTAAAATCAAATAAAATGTATCAAAGACTTACAAAAACAGAAACACTGAATATGCTGGAAAAAATTGGTAAAACTCTTGAAGACATATAGATATAAGGAAAAATTTTCCCGAATAGAATCCCAATTGCATAAGATATAATACCACAAATGGTAGTATAGCAAATTTAAAAAACTTCAGCATGGCAAAGGAAACAACCAACAGAGTGAAGACATAACCTACAGGATGGAAAATTTTTTGTGAGCTACTCCTTGGACAATGAACTAATATCTAGAATATATGAAGAACTCAAGAAAATTAGACCCCCTAATATTACACCATATAAAAAATGGGCAATTAAAATGAGTAGAAACTTCCAGTGAAGAAGAACAAATGGTCAATAAGTATATGAAAAAATGTTTAGCTTCTCTGGCCATAGAGAAATGCAAATCAAAACAATACTAAGGTTACTTCTTACTCCAATAGGAATGGTGGGCCAGGGATTTAGCTCAGTGGCATAAGCACCTGTCTGGCAAGCATGAGGTTGTGAGTTCAATCCCTGGTACCAAAAACAAAACAAAACAAAACAAAACAAAACAAATCTCAGTTCTAATAGGAATTGCTATAATCAAAGACTCAAAAAAAAAAATGCTGGTCAGACTGTAGAGAGAAAAAAATCCTTCTATGTTGTTGGTGGGAAAGTAAACTAGTACAACTACTGTGGAAAACAGTATGGAGATTCCTCAAAAAACAAAAACAAAACAAAACAAAACAAAAAAACTGACCTAAAATTAGAAATTAGAAATTCTGTTTGACCCAGATACACCTCTTCTGGTTTTCTTTCTGAAATAATTAAGGTGATACATGCATACCCATATTTATAGCAGCACAATCCACAATAGTTATATCTTGTGGGCAGTAAGCCCATTGACAGGAAAATGTATAAAGGTAATGTGGCATTTATACACTATGGATTGCTACTCAGCCACAAAGAAGGATAGATCTGAGACATTAGTAGAAAAATGGATAGATATTAGAACCATTATCAGACATAGAAGGTTAAATATGTCATGATTTCTCTAATATGAGAAACCCAACATATAAACAACACAAGGCAAATAAAAGAGAAGGTAGGAAACAGGAAACTGGATTCTGTGAAGATGGGGAAGGAAAAGATGTCTGGAGAGGAATGGAGAGCAAGGGGGAATAAAATGATCAAGATGGGGTATGCATGTGTGCCAATTCCCCAAGGCGAATATAATTGCTATGTATTACAAACCTATACTAATAAATAAACACTAGACTAGAATTGACTTGGAATTAGGAATATTGTACAGTGAGGTAGATCAAGTCCATAACTATTTAATTCAAATTAATCAAGTAGTTATTTTAACCTGTACCAGAAAACTAGTCTATCACTCCATGATTTATAGTTTTGAAATACATTATGATCTTAATCATATCCATGAACATTTATGTTGCTATTATGGAAGCTGAAAAATATAAAAATATTTGTGATTTTAAGTAGTTCTTCCTATAAGCGTATTTATTTTCCAACAAGTAATAATGTCAGAAATCCCAATGCATGTATTTTACCAAGTGTTTAAGAAATCATAAAGAAGTGAAATAATAACTAGATAAATATACCAGAGGTGAAAATGATTAGTAGATAAGCAGGCCAGAGATGAAAGTAATAAGCAGATAAATAGACCAAAGCTGGAGTTGAGTATATGTGATACTGCCAGTATTGTCTTTCATCATCAATATTTAAGGCATCAGAGCTGGTTTTAATGTTCTCTGTAGTGAAATCTTCCTTCATTTTTTCAGTGACATTCTTTTCCTTGTCAACACAAAATAAGTTTTTCATATTTCAAGGAATGTCTTGTAAACTATAGAAATATAGAAAAACAATGACAACAACAACAGCAAAAACAGATGAAGTTTCCATCAATTAGGGTTAGCCTACCAGAGAAAACTTCAAATAACTGAAAGGTAATGAAAACTACAAAGGTATGTTTGGAGAGGAAGCAATTACCAAGTATTGTGGTATCTCATCATTATAAGAGACTGTGCGCTTTTTAAAATTTTTTTTCAACTTTTCATTTCTCCCATGCATAGCCTATGGCTTGTGTTCTAAGATAACTGTAGGAGCTCCTGGAGGACATCGGTCCATCCAATTCTAAGGAGAAGGCCAGAAGGTGAGTGAGAGTGCGTAAAGGGTCCCTCACTCTAACACATTCTGAGCAGAATTTGTGTGTGCGTTTGGGGTCGAACCCAGGACCTCATGCATACTATGTAAGTGCTGTACCACTGAGCAACATCCCTCGCTCAGTTAGCCTAAAACTTATACTTTTATATAATTGAACAGAACAGTTTCATGGCCAAGAAGCTACAGGAAGAGGCATTCAATTTAACCCCAGATTAAACAGTCTTTTTATGACCCAGAAATAGTCATGAGTGGTAAGCAACAGTTTATCGCTGAGCTCAATAGACAATTAAATTACTGTATTTTCATGGGAGAATTTAATTTGGCTAGTTTTGCAGCAATGAAAATTTCTTATCTTTTATTTATGATCTGCTATGAGAGCTATTTAACCTTTAAAAT